>CAUYQV010077249.1:0-33702 GCA_963574575.1 Galagoides demidoff
CTGTATTTTGAGACTTCCCTGAAGGCGAATGAACTCAGTAATGCATTGATGGTTTAGCAAAAGCACACCCTGCCTATTTCAAAGGAAAAAAAAAAGTTCAATGACGTTGTTTTAACTGTCAAAAAAAGTACAAACAGGCTCAGCAACTGTGGCTCAATTGGCTAAGGCACCAGCCACATACACCTAAGGTGGCGGGTTTGAATCCAACCTGGGTCCACCAAACAACAATTACAGCTGCAACGAAAAATAGCCAGAGGTTGTGGTGGGCGCCTGTGGTCCTAGCTACTTGGGAGGTGGAGGAAGGAGACTCGCTTGAGCCCAGGAGTTGGAGGTTGCCATGAGCTGTGATGCCACAGCACTCTACCCAGGGGGATAGCTTGAGGCTCTGTCTCAAAAAAAAAAATAGTACAAACATGTTTTACATGTGATAATTCACTGTTTGGTGATGCCTGATAATGAATGATTTTGTTCTGACACACATATTACTAATAAGCATATGTAAATGAAGGAAAACAAAGCCAGTGGAACTTAAACACAAATTAGCAAATCCCTGAGCTTAGCAAAGGGATCCTCTCTATCCCCGCCTTTATAAATGAGGCAATTCAAGTTACAGAAGTAGACTCCTGGTTCCCACAGGAATCCCTCGCTACTATTCTCATAACTCTGGACCAGCATCCCTCCTCTGGTTTTCTACTTGTACAAAAAAAAAAAAATCTTCAGCAGCCAGATGTAAGCCATGACTGTACCACAATCAGATGTATTCTCTTAGATTCTTCTGGGTTTCAACCCAGATTGTACATGTTCTCTCTTCTAACCAGATATCCCCACTCCGGGTTGGGGCACAGGTTGTGTGCTTAGGAATCCATGTAGTCCCTATTACAATCAGCCCACGTTTGGCTTCACTGTGGACCAGCCAGGCTCCCCTGGCACAGTGCCAGCCAAAAGTCTTAAGTTCCTGGTCATCCCAGAATTAATGTGCCAATGTAACTTGTTCCTCTGCATGTCACACAGAGGGAAAGTAGGAAGAGAGTCCCAAGCACCCCCATATTGTGCAACAAATGACCCCTGAAGCCCATCACCGCTGAGCAGGGTGAGTTCACCAAACCATGACTTATCCGACATTGCCCTTCCATTCTGAGCTTGGTTAGACTGAGCCATATAATCCTACCGTTTTTATAGGTTACGGATAATCAGATGTTGGTAATTCTGTGGATTTCAGCCTCATATTCTCATTCAAATGCATTAAAAACAAACAAAACCCCCATTAAGTGACACTGTCCATGGTCCTGAACCATGACTGTGAGGGCAATGCTGTTTCTCCATCTTAGGCATACGGGTGACTCACATTATTCCTCTCTCAGGATTTGTCCCGCGTGAGGGAGAAGTTAATGATGGGACAGAAGAAATTGTTGTTGTGGGGAGCATTGCTATTAAGACATTTCTGGGATTATATATTTTTTAAATTTTTTTTCTTTATTAAATAATAAGTGTGTACACTAATGCCTTTATGGGGTACAATGTGCTGAATTGTTTTTTTTTTTTTTTTTGGCTGGGGCTGGTTTTGAACCCATCACCTTCAGCATATGGGGCCAGCATCCTACCCTTTTGAGCCACAGGTGCCGCCCCAATGTGCTGAATTGATACATAATGTGGAATGCTTACATTGAACTGATTAAAAAAATATAATCTCATCCACAACTCTTATGCACATGGCTATAATTATTATTATTATTTTAGAGACAGAGTCTCGCTTTGTCACCCTTGGTAGAGTGCCGTGGTGTCACAACTCACAGCAACCTCCAGCTCTTGGGCTTAAGTGATTCTCTTGCCTCAGCCTCCCAAGTAGCTGGGATTACAGCTGCCTGCCATAATACCCAGCTATTTTTGTTGTTGTTGTTATTGTTGCAGTTTGGCTGGGGCTGGGTTTGAACCCACCACCCTTGGTATGTGGGGCCAGCGCCCTACTCACTGAACCACAGGCACTGCCTGCACATGGCTATCAAGTGACCAGAATTTGGAGTTTTATTAGAGACTGACATATGTTTGCTTTCTTTCTTGTTTTTCAAATTAAAAAAAGAATGCTCTTTTCTTGTAAAAAAAAAAAAAGACATTTCTGGGGAAAAAAGACCTTTTGATCATTGTCTGGTAAAAAATCCTAGTTAATAGGATTAGCAATAGAATAAAAAATCTCATCTTCTGGTTAAGATGGACAGAATACCTAGACCTTGTACCCTGATATTATATGGATCCCCAATACTGTGCTCTCCATTCAGAATGACTTCTTTCTCCTTCTCTGTTAAACTCTTTTATTTCATCATTTGCTTGTCTATGAACATTGTACAGATAATCTGTACGGTACACATCACCTTCTCTCTTTCCTCTTTCATTTTAATGTTTACTAAGCATTTCATTTTTGGTCTTGTGGTAAAACAATGGGGGTTACAGATGTCATTCTTCAAGTGTGTCCATATTCTAGTGGGAGTGAGCAGATTCATCAAATTATTTTAACACAATTGAAGACACACAGGAACATACCAATGGGCATAATTCAGTGGTGATAAGAGAATGTTTAATTCTTTTTCAAAGGGGAAGGAAAATTTTCTAAATAAAGTGTTGGCCAAGCCTAGTTTTGGAAGAGTCTTCTAGGAGAACAAAAATGGAGGAAGGGATGGGATTCTAGGGAGAGAAAATTATGAGTGTGAAGGTATCAAGTATTGAGATTCCGTAGACCAGAGGTCAGCTAAGTTACAGTCCACAAGTCATATCCAGCCCACTGCCTGATTTTCTGAATGAAGTATAGGAATGCGCCTATACTCACTTTTAGATTTATTGCCTATGGCTGCTTTTGCACTAGTACAGTAGAACTGAGTAATTATGAAAGAGTTTGCATGGCTTACAAAGTATTTATCATCTGGCCCTTTACAGAAAAATTTTTGATCCTATTCTATGTCATTTAGTGCAAAAAAAGGAGGCAGTGAAACATCCAAGGAGAATTATGACTCCTGATGACGATTTTAAACCCAACTTCCCAACTTGACGTCGCCTCTCTCTCTTTCATTAGTTTTTATTTATTCAATAGATATGTACTGTGTTCTGATTATACCTTAAGTTCTGTGGTTCTATGCAAGACCCTTTGGTTTATAATCGTTACAAATAGTCTTAAGCTTTCTTAAACTCATCTAGAGCCACCATTTGGTAGGATTAAATAAGAATCACTTAATTAATTGTCAAACATGGATTAATATGTATAATAAGGAGATCTTATTTAGATTGTGCATGGGGACTGTTCAGAGATGGCGTCTCTGATGGAACTTTACAGGAAAGAGGAGAGAAAAGCCGAGGCAAATTTGCTGCAATCCTGCAAAAAAAAAAAAAAAATCTAGAGGGACCTAGCAGAATGAGAGAAGTGGAGAGGGTCTGGGACGTGGGCCGGGACTGCAGAGGTGGGTAAGAGCAGGCCAGGTGGGGTCCTGGAGACAAGGCTAAAGACTTTGGTCTCTTTCTGTAGAGCAATTTGAGCATTAAAACCCTCTCATAGAGCCACTTTGGGAAACAGTTTGGTAATGCCTCAAATATTTAAACATATAGTCATCATCTATGACCCAGGAATTTCACTCCTAGACATATATCCAAGAGAAATGGAAATATGTCCATGTTCAGCATTTACGAGCAGTATTATTCATGATAACCACACTGTGGAAAGAAACCACTGTCTACCAATGGATGGATAAATAAAACTTAATAAATATCTACATAGTGGAATGTCATTCAGCCACGGACAGGGATGAAGTTCTGACCCACACTACAACACGAGGGACCTCGACAATATTGTGCTAAGTGAAAAAAGCCACCACACATTGTATGATGCCACTTATTTGCCATTCCAGAATAGGCAGATCCATAGTGACAGAAAGAAAGCTGGTGTTTG
The DNA here is from genome assembly GCA_963574575.1 of Galagoides demidoff. NCBI lineage: Eukaryota > Metazoa > Chordata > Mammalia > Primates > Galagidae > Galagoides > Galagoides demidoff. The sequence goes on from CAUYQV010077249.1 coordinate 3,929, forward strand.
CTTAGAGTTGAAGGAGACGTGGAAACAGGGAGTGATGGCTGGTTAGGAGCGGAGGTGCTTCTGAGGTTCTCTGAATGGACTACAGACCACTGGCCCATATACTTTAAATGGGCAGATCTGGTGGTGTGTGAATTACATCTCAGTAAGACTGCTAAGAACAAAACCTCTTACAGGTTAGAAGGTAGAGAAGGCTGGTGAGGGAATAACTGGTTCAGGTTTGAATTTTCAAAGATCATTCTCCAACAAGTTCTGAGAATGAGATGAAGAGATACAAGAGGAAACTGAACAAGTGAGTTGAGAATCCACTCCAAGGGTACAGGGAGAGATTGTGATTGATGGTCTACACCATGGTCGAAACTTCCCTTATGGAATAATAGTGAGCAAAATTCCTAAGCAGAACGTGTAGAAAATGGTATCTTCTAGCTAGTTTGCTTCTTTTGAACTAGAGATTGAGAGAAAGTATATGGTATATTCTAGCTTATTTGCTTCTTTTGAACTAGAGGTTGATTGTAACCCTAAATCTGCCCCAGCTGTAGGTGGTTCTGGGACCCTGCACTCCCCACCACCTCCATTCTCTCCTTTGCAAAGTGGCAATAACAACATGTTGCCCCCTACATGAGGGCTCAATTAGACTAACAGATACAAAAGTATTTTTTAGTGTAGAGAAGTATATGGATGCCAGGATACACGTGGATGCCAGGTTTCAGAGAATTAAAACTCAAGGATAAATACTCAATACAAGTAAATTAAACAAAGTATAATCCTTCTTTGCAAATTCATGAGGCTGTTCTAACTCTTGAGACCCTCAGGTTGTTATGCATATCAGTGATAATTAATAACCTGTAGGTACTAAGAAAGGAGGAGGTGGTCCTGAGGTTATGGTGACCGTGGAGTCACAGCTTGGATGAATACGTTGGGAAGAAGCAAGCCCAGATGTTGCCTCCCCTGGCAGGTTTCTTGACACTCTCAGAGTCAATCTCTCCTCTGGATGGCCACTGCTCACTGCAGGGAACTTTAGAACAGCTCCTGGGACACTGTTGGCCAGTAGAAACCTCTCCATCTCCCACTGGACCCTCAATCATTTGCATGAAAAATTAGTTTTGTCTCTTTCCCCCCAAAGTCTCATGTACATGAGGAGCTCAGTACTTAATGGGCTGAATGAAGAAAATAAATAAATCCATGAGCAAATGAACCACATTAAATGAGTGCCTTGGAGCTTTTTGTTTGTTTTGGTTTTGGAGACATAAGATACAAGCAATACCCACTGCCCTGGAGCTGACGATTCATTCACAGCCTGGGGCTGACCTGGTACTATTGAGCGACGGTCTCACTGGGGGGTACACACTGTCCACCTCACACATCGTTTCCTTTTCCAGGGAGGGGAGCAAGTGCTGCTCCAGGGAGGTGGCCAGAGGCTTCAATCTCAATGACATACTGTGTCCATAGCTGGAGGACTCCATTTCCCTCCCATGCTCCTGAGCCTTCTCACTAATCCCAAGTCTCTGGACTTCTAGGAACACCCCCTTGTTTCCCTTAGGCCAGTTATTTTTTTTCACCAAGTTTCCAGTTTACAACCAGCCACACTGAATTCCCTGCCCTCTCCAGTATCCCTGAGTGGCTGACTCAGAGGCTCCTTCTAAGTCTGTCCCCCTCTGGCTCCCTCCCTAGCAGGCTCCCACCATGGGCTGGATCTGGCCTTGGGATATGCACATTGAAGTTGTCCTTACAATGCTCAAAAACTTACCTTCCCAAGTTAAGGAACCTTTCTATAGCTTGGGTTCGAGATGACACCTGTCAGCTTTTTCTCTAATACCTTAGCATTTTGCAAGAAAAATAACCATACAGCTGTTAACATAGTGTCGATGCCAATTTAAATAATTTTGCTGCCAATGAATGGAGTACAGCATGCTTTCAAGTTGATCCATTTCCTGTGGTACTAATTAATTCTGTTAAATTACACTTTGCCAAGAGCTTTCTGTCTAACTCTGCAAAGGAAGTGGTATAAGACAAAGTCAACATGAGAAAGGTAATTCTGGGTGACTTGATATGAATTAGCATATTAATAATAGACAATTATTTCACAGGGGATTGACGCTCTTTGTTGTAGCAAGCTCGGTTTGAGCACAAACCAGTTTTCGAAACATTAAGGTGACATATCAGTTGATTTCCATCTCTACGTGTGAGTTCCGCACACTTTGTCGATGAACTTGAAGGAATGTTTCTTTAACCTTTAATTTTCATTAAACTGTTACCTGGTAGCATCACACAGCTTCAATATCCTTTAGATATCTTTTCTAACTTAGTACTTTCTAAATACTTCAAATTTAAACTAAGATATTGGCTGTGGGGTATTTCGTTCTTCTCAGATTAATGCCACAGCAGTTTCTAAATATCCCTAAAAGGAGTTCAGTAATCTTCATAACCTAAGCCAAAGATCTGATGGGCTCCAATTTCGGGCTGATCGATGCTATGTTCTCATTCTCATCCCTCTCACTTGGTCTATGCTCTCTAATCTCAACCAGAACTAATGATAGCAGAATCCCCAAAGCTACTGGATTTCCTCCTATTTTGATTTACAGCACTGATGATCTGAGAAAAAATATCTTCAGAATATTTTATCAGAAAAAGTCTGTTCTTCTGAGACATTTTCCCCCCTTTTGGTTTGTTTTCATTGAGATGAGCGAGAAAACACTCTCAGAGGTGATAGACATTTTTAGATTATCATCTCATTTCTGTCATTTGTTTTGACCCATTTGTGTTATTGCTAAATTGGGCAACTGTTTTCAACCCCTTGCCCAGTCTACCACTCTTTAGCAATGTTACTCTAGACTTGCCCCAGGTGAGTCTTGGGCAAAAAGTCCTTAACCTTAGACTGGCTCTGAAAAGGACATAGTCCAAGACAGCCAAGGTCCAACCCAGGTGTGACCAGCTGTGCCATGTTCAGTAGCATCATTCTGGAGCTACCCAAAGTCTGGTTCCTAGGATATCTAGCCTTTCTGGGAGTGGGTCATATTAATCACTTCATTTACATAAGGCTTTTGAGGGGCGGGATAAGCAGGAGAAGAACTAGAAACAGTAATCTATTCACATAGCCCCTGAGGATGAGCCTTGACCTTGAGCATTAACTTGGAGCCTGTTCAAGCTTTCCCTCACCTTTTATTCTTAATGCCGTACACAATCTCTTTCTCTCCACTCGTCTCCTTTCTTACCTGGCAATATTTCCTTACTTCTCTTATTTCCATCACAGCTTTGAATATATGGCATGATGCTTTATGAAACTCGCTTCAATCCTTTATCACTAGCTTTTGTTTAGTAATTTTAATCTTATTCTCCTTCTTCTAAATGAAAAATACTGAGAGTTTCAATATTTCATATTTCTCTCTCTAAGAAGTCGGTGGTAAAGCAATGATTTATTGTTCTCCCTGCAGTCTGCTTTCCACGTGCCCAGAAACAACACGACAAAGGCTTCTCCTAATGGGGTAGGAGAGACCGGCTCACGGGAAATAGCTGCACCTGCTTTCCTGCCCTGGCTTTGATGACTGGAAGGTCTCTATGCCTCAAACAGTAAAATTAGAGAGCTGCCCTTGCCAGGCAGTGAAATGCTGGGGAATAAAGGCCAAAGGGGGAATGAAAGCCAAGGTGAACCCTAGACATCACAGCCTTGATAAACAAACATGCCAAGATTTTTACAAAGGAACAGAAGTTGTCAGATTAATAGATACATGTGAGCATCACAATAGAAAATGTCCCTCTCAGTTATCGTCAAGTAAAAGACAACGAGAGGAAAGACAAGAGTATTACTTTGAAGATGTTTGCCCAGAGAAACTCTTATCCGGCCTTCAATCCGTACCTGAGCATCACTTGTAAGTCTATCTATTATACTGCATATATGTATGTAAGTATGTACATATTATATATATTTTTCATAGATGTCTTAATGAATAATGATTAAATACTGATTTTGTTTTTGTTTCCTTTCCTTTTTGTTTCTTCCTTATCTCTGATTTTCTAGTGCCCAGCACAGGGTTGGACCAAATATGCCCATAAAATCCCAGCAGTGACTTCAAGAGGAAGATGGCACAGCTGTCTGCCCTCTGGGAAAACTGCTTGCACCCAAGACGTATGGTGCCTGGCCCTTTGTTCCTGGCAGACATCCAGAGGTCAGAGTTCACCCAACCAATCCCCCCTTTGATTTCCATGAGGGCACATGAAGAGGGTGACTTATGGAGTAGACTCACAGGGCTATGAGCTGCCTCCCATGTATGAATTTAGGACGATTGATGATTGCAATTGTAATAAGCATCACACACAGAAAGGCTACCATTGTGCTGAACATTCTTCTGCATCTTTTAAAAAAATTTGCATAGATTTAGAGGGTACAAGAGCCATTCTGTTGCTGGATATAGATCATAGTGATGAATTCTGGGCTTCTAGTGTAACTGTTATCCAAGTAGTGTAATGGTGCCTAATAACTAATTTTTCACCCCTAATGCCTGCTCCCCTTCCCAGGCTCCAGTGTCTATGATTCTACACTCAACTGTGTCACTCCTGCCCAGTGCTGGGTAACATCAGCAGGAGGGTCCACTGTGGCTGAGTATAACTACTAAGATCACACAATTTGCTGGGTTCAAATGTGTTCTGCCTGACTCCCAAGTCCTTTCAAGGGTACGCAGCTCAGAGTTAAGGCTGAGGGCTGGAAGGTGGATGCCCAGGAACCCCTGGGAACCATCCACTAAAGACAAAAGTGTGTTATGAAAGAGCTGTAAATGAAACTCACTTCCCAGACAGCCCCAAAGCTTTGAGAACGAGGTCATGCCTAACTCAGAGTATGGAATGTAAAGACCACATGTGAGTGAAGATGACAGCAAGGTGCACCCGAGACCAGTAGAATCGCCCACAAGTAAAATCGATCGTCTGTTCGTAAACCAAACATGGCCATTTTCTTCTCCTACTCTGGAACAGATGGCCAGCCTGTCGCTCAGCCCCAGGTGAAGGTGTGGGCTTGTCTTTAGTGTGTGTAGATAGAAGAAAACAAAAAATAAAAAACACCACAGCATATCCCCCACTGCTAGAATCACACGCTCAACTTGGAGATACACGGTCACTGTGAACCCACAGCCGCTGTGCAGGCTGCTTCCCCCTCACTCGGGCACATGCCTATCAGGTGGAGAGAGGGAAGAATCACTCACTACCCACACCACCTAAACAGTTTTCTCTGTACATTTTTCCTAGCAAAATATTTGCCTTTGCACAAACTAACTGTGTGTATGATGTTGTTGCACCTAGTGACTCAGCCAGATTTCCTGCCTATAAAGAAGGGTAGATGGCATGGCTGGGCTCAGATGGTTAGAAAGGGCCACATAGAAAGTCAAACTATCTATATCATCTACCCACCATAGGCAGCTATGAGATTTAAACCAACAGAAATGGTCTCCATGAACTTGGCAGTGATCATGTCAGCATACATTCTCAGGGAATTTCCTGTCCACATGGGACATACGGATCACACTTAACAAAAGAGCTGGGCTCCCCAAACCTGAGAGGGGACTGTCGGGATATCATCTGATCTAACTTGACATATTATTCCAGCTATCTTAGTTTAGAAAAATAAGCTTATTATTATTACTATTGTTCTGAATACCAAATCATTTTTATATTTCTCCTGTATGTTCCTCTAATCAGCTGTTACCCATTAAGCCATATTTGAAAGAACAACAAAAATAAAACCTCATTTTTTGTAAATCACTACTCTAGTTGGGAAGATATTTGGTTAAAAAAGAGGAAGAATACAAAAAAAATTATAGATTGTCGCTTTCCGAAAATGTGGTGTGTGGGGGGGTGAACAAAAGTTTATTAAAAATAAATAATACTAGACATAACATGCATAGCTCATTACACTCGGGAATATTTTTGATTAGAGCGATGCTAGACAACGGCTCTTCAAATGAGATTTGACAGCAGGTAAATTACACAGTGTGAGGGTTTAAGTTGATCTACAGAACAACAATGTCTTGATCATAAATAGGATTTGTGTGCTGGAAAATACATTCTATTATTAATGAAACAGACAAATGAACTGAGAAACATCATCTCGTGCCATCGTTTTAAGTAGCTTACCTTAGCAATGTAATATGGGTAACAAGTCACGCGTAAAACCCTGTGAAAGCTCATTAAGTCAGGATCAGTTTATTCAAAACAGCACATATTTCAAGTAACTGTCCTTCCTTAGCCAACGCCAGACACCACTGTGTAACAACCTCGACTGAAATAATGGGAAACGAGGCAACTTTCATTCATTGTAGGTTGCGTCCCTCTGGAACTCTCACTTCCTCCAAACACGTTACATTAGTCAAGATCCGCTGACGTTCCCATCTGACCCACTGCATCAAAGTTCCCTTAAAAAAATCTTCCACAGCTTGGAACCCATCCACTCTGGGAGAAGAACTTTTAAAATGGCAGCATTGCTCTGTTCTGAGGAGTTTGTTGCCTTATTAGGATATTAGTGTGGAGTGACCTTACTGAAAAGGCAGTTGGTAGATTTCTGTAAAGCTGGAAGTTCAGGGGCAATTGTTGATGAAGGGGGCTGCGATCCTCTGAGTGGGTGAGAGGGGTGAATGTATCCAGTTGGACATCAGTATCTACATTTGTGGAATGCATGATTTCAAAGATAACTGTTCTCAAAGATCAAGTCACCATCACATCTTTCAAAATATCAATAGCTGTGAAACCTACCAAATACTCACAATTCAAAGACTCCCCTTTAAAATGGGGCTGTAATGTGGAGTCAACCCAAGTGCCCATCAACCCGTGAATGGAGTAAGAAATGGTGGGATATGTATACTGTGGGATACTATTCAGCCACAAAAAGATGGAGACTTTACATCATTTATACTAACCTGGATAGAGTTAGAGAACATTTGCTTTAGTAAAGTATCATGATAATGGAAAAGCAAGTATACAATGTATTCAACACTAATATGAAGCCAGAGATGAACTAATATACGCCCACAGAAGAGAGAAACTTAATCCCATTCAGGGTGGAGGGAAGGAGGGGGATAGAGGAGGCAGAGAGGGAGGAGGGAGAGAGGAGGGGAGGAGAGGAGGGAGAAAGGGAGGAGAGAGAGAGGACGGAGGGAGAGAGACGGGAGGGAGAGAGGAGGGAGAGAGAGGAGGGGGAGAGAGGTAGAGGAGAGAAGAGAGGGAGAGAAAAGCGGGAGAGGGAGGAGGGACAGGGAGGAGGGAGGAGTTGATGGGCTCTCACTTAACTGGTACAATGTAAGTGTATATGGCTCACCTCCTGGTGAGGGGCACAACTACAACAGGGACCTTAGCTAAGAAATGCAAACATTGTAACCTAATCGTTTGTACCCCCCCCATTAACCTGAAATTAAAAAAATAATAAAAATAAAATGGGGCTGTCATATATTTAACATTCCTACCTATACACATAAGCAAATGGCTCAGAGGAGATATTTACAGGAGCTTCCAAAACAGTTTGCAAGTTCATGAACGTGTGCCTGGGTTTCTCTTATTATTAGCAATGCTAATGCCAGTTCTTCCCGTGGCAGGTCCAGATATGATGGGTACAGATTCTCCATGCTCTTGTAGAAGCCACATTTCACGTGAGCTTTCTCTTGACTCCCTGAGATAAATACAGGGATAGCCAGTGCTTTGCAGCAGGCTCTGGGATGTCGTACCAGAGGCCAAGGTAACTCAGCTACAATGCCAGGACTGGGAGGGAAGTACAGATTTTCTGAGGCTGAACTCTCTACAAATTGCTACCCTCATTGCTACGAATTTTTGTGTGAATGTTTGCAGTTTAGGTTTGTAGGCAAGAGAGAAGCTATTGAGGTTTTTAAATTCCGTTTTGTTTCCTCATACAATGTGGAGGTGTTGACTTGCTAGCATCCGTGTCCTCCTTTTAAGAGTAACAGCACTCTGCTAATCTTTGGGCCTTTACCTCTTCCCCATCCTCTGTGGTTGTCAATCACAGTGTTATTTCCTCCAGTCCTTCCCAGTGACCCAACTTAAGCCAACCAGAACTTCTCTTCTGTCAACTGGAATCAACATGCAAAGGGAATCTGAGTGGAAGGTGGGTGGAGAGAACTTTTTCCTCGGTTCTGTCTCTCCAAGAGAATCTCTAAGAGTTCCTAGCTGGGGTCCCCAAACTGAACTTGTTTTGACATTTCTGATATCCAGCTGTTAGATTTAAAATTTGTAAACTACAGCCAGCATTCATCCATTGATTCCCTTTTTACTTTACTCAGCCACTTCTTGTCTGTCCTTCAGTCCCAGAACCCTGACCATCTTGCATGGAAACATAATTTTGAGCTGGTCCACTTGTGTGTGCACAGACTTAGCTGGTTCATCTATGTGGGCCTGCATGGGCCAGACCAGGGAGAGAAATGGATTGTGAAATCAAGAAAATACCAACAGGAGCTTGGAACGTGAACAGATCAGTTAGGCAACAGGGAAAAAAAAATGGGACATATTATTTCCCAAGAGTTTTCCTTTACTAGGAAGAGGTGTATAATTTGCCCAACTGCGGAAGTTGACTGTGAATAAAAGAACATTCTGGGTGTCGTAGAAAATACAGATCTTGGAGTCACACGGATTGGTTTCAACCCTTCATGCCGCAGCTTACTGACTGTATGACCACACAGAATTTTCTTCCCTCTCTGAGAATCAGTTTCTAATTCTGTTAAATAGCTGTGAAGAACCACCACAAGAAACACTATGACCATGTGAGGATACGTGTATACACATTATCCACACGGAGATGGGCACATATGGGAATCCCTGACAGTGAGAAGGCATAAAGAGATAACCCAGAGGAAGGAACAGGATAGGATACAAAGTACTTGCCCTATACGTATGGGTAACTGGGATCTGGTACCCACAAATATATAAGAACTCTCAATTTTTAAAACCAATCCCCTTGCTGCAAAGCTGTCTCATTCCTCGCACAGAGAACGCACCTCCTGATGAGGGAGTTGATTTGCTCCTGGGCCACAGGAGGTCATGGAGGGATGGGAACAGGCAACCAAGACTTCAGATGCATTTTAAGCTCTACTGACTCACATGACAACTAGGAACTTGAGACCCAGTCGAGGATCTAATTATATCACAGACATGACAGAGCTGTGAGGAACAGAACTGAGATGTCAGAGGAGGTGAGGGGGGAGTGACATTTTGAGCAGGACCCCTGATGACAGGGAGGAGGAGGGCCATGGCTACAGCTGCCTCTGCCCTGGCAGAGGACAATCTTTCTGCCACAGTCCTTGGTGTGTGATGTGGGCCTTTCTGGATTGGGGTGAAAATAGTCCCTAGATTTGGCTGCCGTAGCTGCTTTAGCTTCTGAATGGCTCAGATGGGGTCAGGGGGCTCCGTTCTCTGGTCCTTTCACAGGGGCTGAAGCAAATGCTCCCGGGACAAGACTTTCAGCTGCGGAGTCAGGCAGACTGTTGCTCTCTCCCGTGGGAAAGCGCGCTCTGTGACAGCAGGGACAGTCCTGCGTGTCCATGCATGGCCAAAACGCTGCCCAGCCTATTGTATGGGCACAAGGGTCAATTTCACATGACTGAGGGAGAGAGGCTGAAATAACTAGGGGAGTAAAGAGGTGGGAACTAGCCAGGTGCAGGGGTACCTGGGAGGAGCAGCCTTTGGGGGGACAGTAGGGAACGGGTTGGCTAAGGGCATGGACGCCTGTCCTGCTTCCTGTTTGAATCTTCACAGGGCTGACCTCTCTGCCTCCCTATACATGTGTATCCAGAAGTATAGATGGATACCATCCAGGGCACAGGATGGGGCTGTAGGGGGTGGAAAAACTCCACAGCTTGCCTGGAAATTATAGCACACTTCCATGCCCCTAGTACACGTATCTGTTCACACTGTGCACACACACTCGCCCTTGTGGTGTTTCTGAATCTTTGGTATTCCCACTATTCATTTCCTGTTTCTCAACCAACAATCACAGGAACTAATTTACCTTATCAAAAATGCAATTACTCAGTATCTCAGGCTGCTATTTATTTGACAGCCTTCTAATTTTCCCACTTTTGCCTAATTTGACAGGGAATATTATAGACATAACTAGTCTTTCAAAATGACTTTCACAAGGTTAGTTCACTTGTTAATTGACCCTCTGTGATGGCAATTTATGAAGCATATTAATTTCATCTGTCACTTCCAACGCAAAGTAAATGTGGAAAATAGTCTATCTTTCATAAGGGACCTTGTAAAAGAAGTATGTCGGAATTCTTAATTAATATATGCAAAGTCTTTCAGCCATTGATATTGTGCAGAAGTTTTATGCCCACTCATCTGAAGCTTCTGCACGCCTTTTGTAAATATTTTTTTTTATTCCGTTAACGATAAAGGAGAGGAACCTTCATTGAGCATTATTCTGCCCTGGATATAAATCATCACCTCAAAACTAAAGCAGACATTTGTCTGGAACAGTGTCTGGAGTCAACAAAGGCAAAGTTGTAAGAAAAAATATTCCAGAGGAATTGTAGCAAGGGGAAAGTCTTCCTTTCCAGAACACTGAAGGCTGGGTATTAATGAGTTGTTGCATATCTAAGTACTCCATGGAAAGAAATGAGATGCCCTGCCTACCAGCTTTAAGAAAGGAGGCCTTGTCTCCAGGGGTTGAGGTGGACCTTTGAAGGACACCTGCTGGAGACAGTGCCCTCACACATGGATTTGACTTTGATAGGGATCATTTCCCAAACCTCACAGTATCCCCAACTCAACCTCAACCTCAGTCATTCCAAAATCACCCTGGTGCCTATTCATAGGCAAGCACTTGGTATAAAGCTGCAAACAGGACAGACACAAACTCAGTGTTGGCGGGGCTCACGTGTGTATGCAATAGAAACAGGAGCAGCCATCAGCTACAAGATAGAATTACAACATGGAGTGGTCAGCACCGGGGCAGAGTAAGGAGTGTGCTGGGGACCCCAATGCAGCCACACTCTTTTTCCTCCTCCTCTTCTCCTGAGACAAAGACACAAAGGATCTGGCTGGCCCACTCCCTGAGAAGTTTGTGTCAGAAGACCCTAACTTTCCAGGCAAGCTGTGGAATTTTTCCTACAGCCCCATTTAAAAGGAATCACTCACTGCCGCCAGGTGCAGACACCATATTTGCACTGCCCAGGTGGGTCACCTCCCCTTTCGGTAAACCTGGCCTGCTCATCTCTACTGTGGCCTTGTCTCTGGGTGTCATTGTTTACACCTTGCAGAGTAGTTCTGGGGACTCCTCAGGCACAGCAAGGTGACAGGAGGGCATGATCCAAGACAGAGGGAGGGCCTACCCTGGGCACCCAACCCAGTGGGACCTGGGGGCATCCTCTGGTTCATGGTCTCAGTCTTTAAGACCCACCACCTTAGGAAACATCCATTCTAGCTTCAGCTCTTGCAAGGATGCCCAGGCTCCCTCACGTGCATATTCTCCTATGACTTAATTCTCTCTCCGGGGTTGGGGTTTTTACTCAGCTGTGACCTGTCCACTTGCCAAAGGGGAGTCCCCTCAGAAGCCAGGGCTGTATTTCATCACCCAGGCAAACCCTCTCTAAAATGTGGGCTTAACAGGCTCCCTTGATTTGCATCTTAAATCAACCGAGCCTTTAAAGAGTACTGTTGTCTTTGGCTTTGTAATTTTAAGTGTCTCTTTCCTGCCATTTGCCTTATACTGGAAAAAAACTCCTATTCCCTTTATGGGGAGACCAGATACAATTATCAAGTTTGAGGGTCTTTATGTAGGATTTCTCCAGAAAGATTCGAATCCCTGTTGGACCTTGAAATCCTACCAGAAAAATTCAGCATGTGTTAAAGCCGAGCTTAGCTTCATCAGTTAGGTTTTCTCTGATCAAATGGAGAATTTGTTTCCTTCAAGCTTCTTGCTAATGAGCTCCCTAAAAGGTCGTTCCTGGCTTTGAGCAAAGCAAAAGATATATATGTTTGGAAAGAGTAAGGCTAATCTTTAATTCGACAGTAATGGTATTGTAAGGTTTTCTTTGTTAAAATAGCCACAAAAAAAAAAAAAAATGGAATAGTAATGAAATACAAAACTATGTTAAGGCATATTTATCTCTGCTTTCTCCCCAATATATTTAATAAAGGCATATTTTAGAGCTCTTACAATAAGAACCATTTGACTTCTGATTGAGGTAATGCGGTGCCAATGATTTATACATAGAGCCTCTTTTTTCCAAAAATGCAAATTTCGAAGGTGGCATGTGACAATGTCCTCATCAATCACAAAAATACACATATTTTGAATAAGTGTTGAAATATATAATCTATACTTCATAGATCTCAGCAGGCAAGCTCTGCCTTATCCAGCTAAGTGCAGCACGTGTATTATCGGGAAATAATTACTCTGCTACTCTGATGTTATCACAGGAAAATACTGCTAAAATGCTGTTCTGAGCAATAACATTGCTGGGGAGAAGAAAATTTCTTCTTCATTTAGTCTCAGACAGAAAAGGGGCAGCCAGGGGTTTGTGCATGTGTGTATGTGTAATGGGGTATCTTTCTTTTCTCCGCAAGGTTAACAAAAATATCTTTTATAATTCTTCTCCATGTCTATTACTAACATGGTGGAATCATGTGCCCAAGCCTCTCCAGTCCCTCAAGTAGACTGTTTTTTTTTTTTTTCATTTTTTATCACACATAATGAAACTCTAAGTGAGAAAATTCATGGTTAAATAGAGTTTTCCTGGTCTTGAAGGATTAGGTGCTCCTATTAATGAAATTATCTTAAAATATGAGGTCAGAGCTACTCCAGACTGCCCACACGTCTGCAGACAAGTGCCATTAACATTTCAGACTCAGTGGAGAAATTACAGAACATTCCTGCTGCGTTAAGGTTTGATGGGTGTAGAGAAAGAGATGCGGCATTGCCTTGAGCCCAAGTTTGATCTTTTTCTTTTCAGGGCAGGGAGTGGGATAAAAATAATAAGAGGTGGGGATAGTAATTGTGCTGGGAATAAAACACACCGTGCTGAGTCTCAGATGTGCTTTTAAGGAATGCAACTTGGTCTCCACAGGCATCTAAAGAGGATGGATCACATCAGGGTGGAGAGTGGCTGTCACCATTTTCACTCCCAGGACACCTGGGGCTATAGCAGAGGTGACGGTAAACCCTCTCATGTCACCACAACTTTTCTCTGAGAGTTGGCAGCCCCACCTGACTGTGCCAAACTTTGAAGAGCTTATTCGTGCTGAAAAAGGTTTAATTTGTTCCACCATCCTCATTTAGGCATTACTATCTCGAGGCTCAGAAAACAAACACAATTTCTTTTTTTTTTGCTCTATTTCTTTGCACAGCTCTGTAGATATTAGATTGTCGCAGTCCGCTTTGTGTTGCTGCTGTAAAAAATACTTGAGACCAGGCAATTCATAAACAAGTTTATCTCACACTTGTTTTCCAGGCTGAGGAGTTCGAGGACATGGTCCTGGCAGCTGGGGGGAGGGGAGATTTTCACATATGGCAGAGAAGATCAGAGGGGAAGAAGGCACCCAGAGAAAGCAATCTGAGGGGTGTCCTGCCTTACAACATCGCTCCAGGGAACTGATCCAGCCCCATGAGAACAGATCCATCCCTATCACTCAAGCGCTTCTCACTAAAGCTCATCTTCCAATCCCCCACAAGGGGTGTCAACTTTCAAAATGAGCTTTGATGGGAAAAAACAAACAAACAAACAATGTGAAAACCATAGCACAGAATTATCCGGCCTTAGCTGTCCCAAATATCTATACTGCCAAGGATGAGGTTAAGACACCCTGCTCTAGAACAGAGTCACCACTGTAGGACTCACATCAAAATGGCAAATTGGGTATTTTTGTTATTTTTATGGTGTAGATCAGGACTGAGGATTTACGAGATAATAATAGCAATAGCTGTGCTTTCTTGGGTGTTTATTCTGTGCTTGGCTGTCTACTGCACAGCTTTGCTGTACGCCATCGGCTCACCAGTGCTGCTGGTAAGTGGTATTAACCCCATTTTACAGATGAAAGAACATGAAGCCTCAGTTCCCCAGAATCACATAGCTATTCACAAGCTGGACTAAGACACAACCTCCCATCGGTCTGGCTCCAAATCGCATGCCCTTTCTCCTGTATCCCACTGCATCAAGCTCATAGCTGCTAAGAAACAGAGCTGGGATTCAAACTCCAAAGGGGTAATTTCAAAATCTAGATTTTTCCCGTGACACCTTGTTGCCATTCAAGGAAAGACAAAAACCTCCTCAAATGCATGACATGTATGTGTGTATATGCAAAAACTTTAGGAGATGTTGGGTACGTGGGTAGATTAAAAGGTCCTGCAGAGAAGAGATGATGGACGGAACTACCCAGGCAGTCCCCTCCTACACACAGCTGGGTGCCTAGAAACAGATGTTGGTCAATACATCCAGGGATTCCCTCACTCTCCTGCGTCTGTTTGAACCGTGTCTAAGTACCAAGAAATCGTTAACAGCAGGACAGACCTTTTAACATCAGGGTGTGGATGCCCCAAAACACGTCAGCTCGCGTCTTCTACACCAGCCTGACATTGGAAGCATTCTATTTTAGGTGGCAAAAGCTTCCTGGCCTTTAAGCTTAAAGAAAAGGCTCTTTTGTGAAATATGCAAAGTGGGGAAGTTCTGCCATGGATAGAATGCTTAAAGACTCAAAAAACTATGAGAGAGAGAGAGGGACTGTGAGTTTGCTCCTGAAGCCTAATTCACCCTTATTAGCAGCTTGGCCAAGGTTATTAAATCATATGAATTTACCCGCAGCCTATTAACCCGCAGGACATCTGCTTGATGCCTTGCTTATAAATAACTTATCCACTCTCTCCCTCGTACAACACAAATATTATCATTATTCCTCATTTCAGTCAAGAACATGTGCCAGTGGGCATTTATAAACGATATTCATGTATTTATCCAGCTGGCCAGTATCCCACGCGGATTGTGACTATTGCTCCATGTCAGATCTGAGTTGTCAGCTCTTAGATTCTGTTTGATTCACAGCTCTTAGATGTGTTGACACTTTGATCTAGATTTCTAGGGACTCTTGACAACTCTAGAAGGCACTGGAATCATCACCTGGAGCTCCCTTCCTACCCCTCAACCCACCTGCTTAACCAGCTACCTCATCCTATTCAGATTCCTCCTAAAATTATCCATACAATTTTGCTCCCTGAGATGCTGGTCTTGCCGCACTCTCCATTTCACTCAGTAGGTTCTTCATGATGGAGCTGACACATCTAACCTAATGGTCTTTCTACTTCAAATCTGACATATTAAATCAAAGCTAAGAGGGCCCTTCATACTCCAGCTCTACCTTCCCATCCAGCTTAGTCTCCAGTCACTAGTCTGGTCTCTGGGCCACCCCTATGTCATCCGTCAGATAAGAGTACTTGGGATTGTCTGTGTAATTATGATCCTTTACATTCAATGGTACTGCATACCCTGCAATGTTCCTCTCTGCACACCTAACATGCAGAGACTAGGAAACGTTCTGCTCGTCCTTCAAGACAGGCCAGGTCTGGAGACCTCAGGTAAGACCTTTCCTAGCCATGGGGGCAGCCTACCCTCAATGTCCTGCCACCCGAATTGTCCATCGCATTCAGTCCTCAGGATCCCGTGCTCCTACCAAAGTCCAGTTTAAGGGTAGGTAGGTTTGGAGGCTCAGAAAACAATGCCTGAAGACGGGGTGTGTGGACCTGTGGCAACACAGCCTCATTCTGACCTCCCGTCCTCTGACTCCCAAGCCCCTTCTCTCTCACAGCACAGAATGAGGATATTCTCTCAAGCTTCCTTATCTACCTAGAAACTGGAACTACCAGAAAAGGACACTATTCCCTTCAATCTTTTCCTTGATATTTCACTAATCAGAGAAGATTAAAGCTCACATCATGAGAAAGAGCCTGAGAATTAAACACGCACCTGGAGCCCAGATGAATTTTATCTCCAGTTCCATTCAAATGTCAAAGACAATTATTTACTGCCCAGTGTCTGAGCATTAAGTCCATTCATGCCCCTAAAAATCATTCAATACTTCTCAAACTGACACATTTTCCCATCTCTTCTTTCCCTAGGAAGACGGGTCATAAAAGCATCTGGACGTCATTAGGTTAATGGGATCACCCTCCTGAGAAGTCCCCTGTGCTTGGCCCTTTAAGTGAATTTGTCTGTCAGTTCCTTTTCAGAGGGCAGAGGGCAAACCTCCCGAGGGCAGACAGGAAGCTCTCCTGGACCCTACACTGCCCATGCTGAAAAGCATGCAGGGGTTCCTGTCCCTTCCTTCTTGACAGGCAAGAGACACGTCCCCTCTTCTCTCTGATGATCATGTTGGCAATGCTGGAGCCAGCTGGACACCGAACCTGAGCTACCATAGGACAGGCAATGACGGTGGCTGTGACAGATCAGAGAGATGAAAAGAACTGAGACCTTGATGAGATTTTTAAGCCACAGTAGCAAATGCCCCTGGGACCTTGCCCTTCTTCGGACCTCCCAGTTTGATGAAATTTCTTTTCTCACTTAAGTTTTGATCAGTTTGGGTCAGATATTTCTGTTGCTTGAAGCTGAGGTGTCCTCAGTCCATCACCTTCCCTGACATCTCTGCTCTACCAGGGCCCGGCCTGGTGTCTGCCTCACCGTCCCATCTTCACCTCTCATGGCATTTATTTCATAATCCTGTAGACTTGTCTGATGCCACTTTTGCACTCTGAACTCCAGAGCATCGGGGACTGTGATCTTATTCATCTCTTCTTTCCTATTTCCTGGCAAATAGCAGATGCTCATAACATTTTGCAAAATTAACTTTGTTGAATAGCTCTAAATGAAGGGATAAGAATTAGGAGAAAATTGATGTCGTGTCTATTTTCTAGCACATAAGGAATTCCATTTGTACAGTATGAAAAATGCCTTCTTGACACAAATGTTGGGGCTTGGTAATGTTATGAGTCAGATTTGACAAATGTTTGCAGGGCATCTATTCTGTGTCACTAACTTCTGCATATTTTCCCTAATTTGCTTGTCGTGGCTTTATCTATAATGCCAGTATTACATTTCCCTTTACGTATTTTTTTTTTTTTTTGCAATTTTTGGCCGGGGCTGGGTTTGAACCCACCACCTCTGGCATATGGGGCTGGCGCCCTACTCCTTGAGCCACAGGTGCACCCTTCCTTTTACATATTTTATAAAAATGAAGACCATTCAATTTATAATCACCAAAATGTGGAAACAATCTAAATGCCCACCCACTCTTGAATGGATTGACAGGCAGTGGTATATGCACACCATGGAATACTATGCAGCCACTAAATGATGGAGACTTTACATGTTTCGTATTGACCTGGATGGAGGAACATATTCTTCTTAGTCAAGTATCACAGTAATGGAGAAGCATGAATCTAAGGCCCTTGATTCTAATAAAGCCAGGAGATGATCTAATACATACCCACATAAGAGAAAAACTCAAATCAATTCAAGTGGGGGTGGGAGAATGAGAAAATGGCAAGAGGGGAGGAGGGAGAGGAATGGGTGTGCTCCCACTTACGGGGCGCCATGTTAAGGTGCATGGCACACCTGTTGGAGATGGGACACAATTAGAAGAGGGACTTTACCTAACAAATACAAACATCGTAATCTAATTCTTTGTACCCTCAATTAACCTGAAACAATTAAAAAAAAAACCACTAAGGCAAGAAGAGGATAGAAGTAACCAGTGAAGGACGCATACTGGGCTGCAGATGAGGGGTGTTCTCTGATGTCATGTGGTCAGTAGCGGTCACCTTGGAACACTTCCTCTGTGCTGAGCACTGCGCTAAGCCGTCTGGTGTGTGACATCACACAATACTTACAATAACAACGCGGGGGAGGCACTGTCAGCACATCTTCACATGAGAAATATAAGTTATAACTGTCTGGGACTTCAGCCTTAGTTAGTTTTACTCCAGATTCTGAGTTCTTAACCCTGCGGTGAGCAGAAAGCTGCTGAGATGACCATTAGGAAAGTAAACTTCCAAGCTGGAGATGCAGAAAATTCTTCATAAAGCCTTCCAGAGTTATGTAGATAGCGTCCCTGGAATAGCTTCTCCTACCCTGAGGAGGAGGCCCAGCTCTACCCAGCCTTACTCAGCCCCTCTGTCCTGTGCTGCTCCCCCATCCCCAAGCTCTTCCTCCTGGGTAGCAGCCAGGCACCCTGACCCACGTGGCAGCCACACAGAGAAAAAAGCTCAGAAATGGCAAGGTGCATAATTAAACAAAGTGCAGGGTAAAGGCAGCCTCGTACAACCAGGCAGGGAAATCACTGAGAGGGAGGCGGAGTGGATAAATGTATTGTGGGAGCCAGTGGTTCTGAAATGAAACCCTACGGTGTGTGTATCAGCTTACAATGTGTGAACATTTTAATTGCATAGTTTAACATCATCAGGACACACGTGGCCCTTGGTGGAGGGAAACGTACATCCCTGTTTCCTTCCTTTCAGCCACCTCTTCTTCAATGAACCACCTCAGCATGGCACAACCTACCTTGCTAGCATGTTCTAAAAGCATCACATACACAGCCCAATGTACAAATCCTGTGGGGCAGGTGGGTGATTTCTAAATACATTAACATGTATATAAGCTGGAAAATCTTGATATATAACCTTTCAACCCATTATAAAATGTTTAAAGTTTGCACTCATTTTTCCTGAGATCAATATATCACCCTGAGTAGATTCTAGGTTCGAATATTATGTCCCAGAATTCTGCCCCGTGTGAGCCCAGGACATAAGACTTCCCTTTCCTCGTGTGTGGGGGACCAATGCATGAGCGGACAGCAAGATGGAGCCAGCTCAGCGTGGCTCAACCTGTCAAGGCTCAGTTCATCTGTCTTTAAATCTGATACATTTTCTGTTTCTATGTGTCAGGTTTGAGAAAATGAAATGAAAAATATTTTCACAAAAGTGCGTGTTGTACGCTTCCAAGCACTATGTACATAACATTAAGTGTGTGTTTAGCAAAGGTGAACGTGTTGAGCTGTTTCTTGATGTCCCTAAAATTAAGGATGAAATGTTAAACTTGATGAATTTCCAGCGATTCCAGCTGCAGAGCACCATTTCCCTTTTTAAAAATTTAAAACTTGTGGGCAGCGCCTGTGGCTCAAAGGAGTAGGGTAGTGGCCCCATATCCCGGAGGTGGTGGGTTCAAAGCCAGCCCCAGACAAAAACTGCAAAAAATAAGAAAAATTTAAAAACTTATTATTTTTAAAATGTCACATAATTGTACATAGTTTGGGGGTAGTGGTATTTCGATACATATAATGTGTAGGATGAGACGGAGTAATTAGCATACCCATCATCTCAAACATTCATCATTTCTTTGTCTCAGGAATACTCCATCTCCTCCTTCTGGCTATTTTAAACCATACAACAATGTGCCGTTGTTAACTACAGTCATCAACACAGTGCTTCGGAACCTCCCACCCAACTGTGATTTTGTATGCTTCAAAGTATCAACTCAAAATGGATCAAAGACCTAAGTGTAAGACCCAAACTTATAAAACTACTAGAAGAAAACATAGAGGAAATGCTTTAGGACATAGGTCTGGGAAAATATATATGTTTTGAATTCTGATTAATATGAGGGTACAAACGATTAGGTTACAATGTTCATGTTGGTTAGGTAAAGTCCCTGCCGAAGTTGTGCCCCTTACCCAGGAGACACCTCTTTATTCTCTTACCCTGTGCCCATTAGGTGAGAACACAACGATACCCTCTCCCTCCCCCTCCCTTGCTTCTTCTTCCCTCCCCCTAACTTGATTTAAATTGAGATTTTCTCTTAAGTGGGTATGTATTAGTTTTTCTACTGGATTCATATTTGAATTGAATACATGGGATACTTGATTTCGGGAAAAGATTTTATAACTAAAACCTCAAAAGCACAGGCAACAGAAAAAAAACAAACAAATGGGATTATATCAAATCAAAAAGCTACACGGCAAAGCAAACAATCAACAGTAAAAAGGCAACCTACCCAAGGAGAGAAAATATTTGCAAATTATTCACACGAGAGGATTAATATCAGAATGTGTAAGGAACGCACACATCTCAACAGAAAAAAAAAAAAAAGAACAAACTGATTTTAAAAAATGGACAACCGAACAGCTATTTCTCAAAAGAAGACAGAAATGGCCAACAAACAAATGATAGGATGCTCACCATCACTAATCACCAGGGAAATGCAAACCCAAACCACAAGGAAGCACCGTCCTCCCCAGTGAGGGCTGCTGTTATCAAAAGTCGAAGAAATAACAGATGCTGGTGGGGGTGTGGAGAGGAGGGAAGGCTCCCACACTGTTGGTAGGAATGCGAACCAGGGCATCCGGTATGAGGCGCCTCAAAAAACTACAATTAGAACCACCAAGAGGTTTAGCAGCCCTGCTACTGGGCATTTATACAAAGGAAAGGAAATCGGTACGTCAAAGAGACATCTGCACCCCATGTTTATTGCCGTGCTACCCACAAAGACCAAGATATGGAATCAACCTAAGTGTCCAACAAGAGGAATAATGAATAAAGGAAATATGGTTTATATGCCCACGAAGTCCTGTCATTTGCAGCAACGTCGATAGAACTGGACATTATGACAATGACATGAGCCAGGAACAGAGAGGTGAACACGGCATATTCTCTAAGGAGATATTTGTCAAAGGGGTGTTTTCTAAGTTAACCTCTTTTAGCCAATTGCTCTGATTTTATCATTATCTATAAGCTCTTTAAAGGTAGTGCAGATTTCCAAGCTCATCTTTACTGATAACGGCTTCGTGGCGCACACACTGTCATGTAATCCCCTCCCCCTGAGTATGGGCTAAAACAACAGACTTGTTTTCAATGAACAGAATACGGCTAAACTGATGGGGTGTCACTCCTATAAATAGGTCACAAAAGACTGTGACTTCCACCTTGCTGGTCTGTTGCCTTATTAGTCTGTCACTTCAAGAAAGTAGCTGTGTGGGTTTCCTACATGGCAGTAGAGAGTAATCTCCAGCCCACACCAAGCAAGGAACTGAGACCCTCACTCTGACCCTCATTCTGTGCCCCTGCAGAATTCAGTTGTGTCAACAACCAACTAGGCTTGGAGGTGGATCCTACCTCAGCTGAGCCTTGGGATGACTGCAACTCTGGTCGATGCCTTAATTGCAGCCTGAGACCTCTAAGCTATGCTCAGATTCCTAAAGTAAGGAAGCTATGAGTTGATCATTATATGTTTCAAGCTACTAAGTGTTGGGATGACTTGTTTTGCAGTGATAGCTAACCAACACAAAGCTCCGTGAATTCCCAGTACTGCAGATGATGGAATAATGATTGTTATTTTCTAAGATATCCTTTTTGGTCAGTGACTCTGTTCTTATCACTGGGCTGCCACCTTAATGAGAGCAGGATAATACAGATGCTTTAATCTACACTAAATAAAGCCAAGGTCTTGCTGAGTGCTGACACCCAGGAGGGATGCAATACATTTTTGTGGAATGAACGACAGATAATCAAGTAAATCAAAGTCATCTCCAGTGACGCTGAAACACATGCCGAGGAAAAGTAGGTGAGTGGCTGGGGACACGGCTGGAAGATTAGGGAATGAAATGCCACAGTGTAGGTGCTGCAACCGGGGCACATCACATCTACTGGTCTGTGACATACGCCGGGAAGCTTCAGGTAGGGTGGTGTCATTGTCACCATCTTCCCTGACAGTCTTTTTGGGAATTCATCTTATTTTTCCATGGCCTGAAGTGGAAACTGAAACAAACATCTCAAATAAAAGAAGAATAAAATAAAGAGGAACATCCACATTGTGATATGATCTGCAGCCATTAAAAAATGATGATATGCATGACTTAAAAAGATATTATCTCCATTCAGATGAGATAAAACAGGTCACAAAACGGTATATGTAGCACGATTTTATTTTGGTAAAATTATACGCGTATTTACAGACTAAAAATGTCTCACGAGAGCAGCATTGCTTATACGTTGGCGGTGGGACTATTGGGTGTCTTTTTTTTCATTGTTTTATGGTTCTTAGTATTTTCTAATTTTTTAAACAACAAGCATGTATTACTTTTACATTCAGAAAAAGTAAAGGTTATATAAATGTATTGCAGAATACATAAAACAAGGAAGATGCCTTAAAGATAACGCTTCCCTATTAATTCTGATATTGGAAAAGACATCATTGTGTAGAGCGAAAATCCCAGCAGCTCCTTCTGCTTAATGATCATGGAACTGGGATGTTTTCATGCAATCCTCAGTGAAGCAGGAAACTTTAGGGGTTTCTGGGCCCCTGAACCTTTGGCGCTTCCAGGTCTGAAGGTTAATGGAGAGTGATCAGTGCCACTGCTGGTAAAGGTTTTTAAGGGGGATCCAGTTAGCCCACATTCACCACCACCCAAACAGATGCCTACTCTGTGGTGTTTTTAAGTGCCCAGGAAATGTGGTTTTAACTCTAAACCAACAATTCTTACAAATTTTTTAGGGCAAAAAATGAACTGAGAAGCTTATTTGCAGTTCTTTGCCCTCTGCGAGGGATTCCTTTTGTAGGTTTGGATAGGGCCCAGGAATCCAGATTTTAATGAAATATACTCAAGAAATGTTGGTGCCGACTGCCTGAGGGCTGCCCGTGGAGAAATACTGTTTTCAGAGGGTATTATTCTTGCTGGCTTGCTTACATTCTACGACAAATAATATATTTATCTGCATTGATATCTCCCATCTTTTTTGCTTATTTACACCAATTGCAGAGAATAGAATAGAGAAATAGGATTCCCCAAGAAGGGCCTGAATCCCACTTGGAGGCAGCGTCAGGCTTCTAAAGTCTAGTGTGAATATCCCTCAGTTAAGTCTACTTATCCCATTCCCCTTGTGTCTCCCGTTCATTTATTCATTCACAGAAATATACTAAGCAGTAATGTGCCAGGCACCATTCACACTGAAGCCCTATTTGATGCTGAAATCTCCTTGGCTGAAGTATGTCCTGTGTCAGATTCTGTATCAAAGACTCTCTCCAACGTGTTGGCAAAGACAGTGAACTTCAAACACCCTTGGGCACAGTGCCTGGCACATAGTAGGTATTCAAAAAAGTATTCAGGGGAAGTCAGAAGGTACTGGGTCAGGGAGGTAAGTCAGAACCATCTAAGAACCACATTTCCTGCACTCCTTCCCCGACCCATCTCCTGCTTTTACACCTTCATCACCTCCGGTTGGTACTATTTTTAAAGTTTTTTATTTTGCTTTTAATTGATATAAAATGATTATATATATTCATGGGCTACAACGTGCTATTTCCATACTTGCACATACCATGTAAATGATCACATCAGAGTAAATAGCATATCTATTGCCTCAACACTTGTCATTTCCTGGAGGTGAGAACCCTGAAATCGTCTATTTTAAGTATTTTGAAATACACAGTCCTATAGTCACCCTAATGTGGAAGAGAACACCAGAATTTATTTTCTGTCTAATTGCAACTTTGTACCCATTAGCTTATCTTTTTCTCACCTCCTCCCTATGACCCTTTGAGGGGGATCTATGGAAATAGATTCACAGCCTTCCTTCCAGGGGTCCCTCTCTCCTTCATTCCACCTGCTACAGAGCCATTTCCAAAACACACCTCTAATTTCTTCATTCTGTTAGGCTCCACTGGCTCTGCATTTTCTCAGTCTATGGAATATGCCAACCCATCACGAAACTGGTGCCATCGTGATTTAAAATCAGAGCATCCTTTTCCCCCCAGGAGGACATATATTTGCTATTGTATTTAACAGCTAAAGTAAGCTGCAGAATATTAAATTATGGTAAGATTGGTGATATTATGTCAGTATGAAAACTGTGTGCCTTACCTAGATGACTGAGATGCACCTGTGTGTGTGTGTGGGTGGTGGTGGTGGTACAGATTAAAAACTGATGACTCGGGATGTGAGGGTGATCTGGCTGTGACATCTGCCACTCCAGTGATTGCCAGGATTGAGTCGGCAGATGTGGCTGGCTAGGTGGGTGTCCCTTCCTCCCTCACTGCTCCACGTACATCCCTCCTGAATCTGCACAGTGGGTAGGAGAGGATGACTTTCCCTGATAAGGGAAGACCATTTGGTCAAGGGTGTTGCATAGCTGCACTCTGGGGCTAAAACCTCCAAACAAGCTCTCAAGAACAGACAACTTATAGCCAGAGGGGCAGATGCTGTATCACCCCCAGGACTTCCAGGCAGACATTGCTAATAAATCACCAAGTTCTCTCATTTCCCCACTCTCCTGTCCCCATTCTTTTTCAGATACATTTGCCTTTAAGCCATAATCCTACTCATAAGGCTTATTCTTCCACACCTTGCACGCCTATGATCAATAACAATTCGTGGCACTTGTCTTCCAGGCACTGACCACAGAGTGTCCTTCTGAATGTGCCACCGCCTATCTGATCCAGGGTGGGTTACTAGCTAGCAGTGTGACTCAAGTTTTTCATGCGTAAAATGGAAGTGTAACTTCAGTTATGGGGAAATTATGAAGATTAAAAGTGAAAAGGCAAGTGAGGGGACAGAAGCACAGAGAAAAGGAGGAACAGCACATCTCAAAAATATATTCCTAAGGGCTAAACAGATTGTCCCTGAGAAAACAATGCTTAGAATGTAGACAGCTGCTGTCAAAGAAATTCACTGTATGAAATCACCTGTACATGAAAGGTTATAAAGGCTCTCAGTAACAGAGAGAGTTCATTCAATGACTAGAGTTCAGTTTCGAAAGACTAATGACTCAGCCATATGCAACTTCAACTCTCTAAATTATAAATAGTTTTTCCTTTTATTAATGGACACTTAGGCTGATTCTATATCATGGCTGTTATGAAAAATGCTATAATAAATGTGGGAATGTGGATCTCTCTTTGACATACATATCCCAATATCATTTCTTCTGTACATACACACAAGAGTGGAATTGCTGGGTTGTGTGGTAGTTTTATTATTAATATTTTGAAGACCTTCCATGCTGTTTTCCATAAAGGCCATATGCATGTCATTATCAAAGTTTTGAGATATGTAAAAACCAAGAAACATAAAATTCACACGGATGGAAACAAATGAAGCCCTCCCAGTAACATGATAAGCTGAGCAAGCTGAAACCAGCACAGGTGAATCAGAAAGGTCGCTGTTGACTGTGTTGCTTGGAAGTCAAATAATGGACCACAACACAGTGTGTTTCAAACTCCTGCAGTGACTCACGCACTAAGATACATTTCCAAGAACAGTGTGCAAGGGTTTCCTTTCCTCCACATCCTTGACAACACTTGTTAACATTTGTCATTTTGGTAATAGCCATTCTAACAAGTGTGAGGTGAAATCTCATTGTGGTTTTAATTTCTCTGATGATTAGTGATTTTGTGATTTTTTTTTTTAATATTCCTATTGGCCATTTCTATGTCTTCTTTTTGAGAAATATCTATCAATATTCTTCACCTATTTTTTAAACCAGGTTATTATTCTTTTTGTTGTTGAGTTCCTTATATATTTTTTGGATATTAACCCTTTATTAGATGTATAGTTTGCAAATATTTTCTTCCATTCTATAGATTACCTCTTTGCTCTGTTGATTGTTCTTTTTACTCTCCAGAAGCTTTATAGCTGATGTAATCCTATTTGTCTTTTTTTTTTTTTTAATTTTGTTACCTGTGCTTTTGGATTCATAACCAACAAATCACCACCCAGACCAATGTCATGGAGTTTTTCTCCTATGTTTTCTTATTACAGTTTATCATTGGCTCTTATGTTTAGGTCCATAATCTATTTAGAGTTTATTTCTGCATATAGTGTGAGAAGATAGTCTAATTTCATTATTCTACTTTCTCCAATATCATTACTGAAGAGACTGTCCTTTCCTCAGTGTATATTCTTAGCATCTTTGTTGAAAATCAGATGTGTGGATTCATTTCTAGGCTTTCTATTCTGCTCCATTGGCCTATTTATCTTTGCTTAATGCCAGTGAGTGCCATGCTATTTTGGTTATAATAGCTTTGTAGCATATTTTGAAATCAGGTAGTAGTATATGTCTCCAGCTTTGTTCCTTTGGTTCAAGATTGCTTTGGCTATTCATGGCCTTTTGTAGTTCCATACAAATTTTATAATTATTTTTTCTAGTTCTTTGAAACATATATCATTGGTATTTTCATAGAGATTATGTTGAATTTTAGATTGTTTTAGGTAGCATGGCCATTTTAATAATACTAATTCTGCCCATCCATAAACACAGAATGTATTTATATTTGTTAGTCTTTTCTTCAATTTCTTTCATCAGTGTTTTATAGTTTTCAGTGTAGAAATTTTTTACTTCTTTGCTTAGATTTATTCCTAAGTTTTCATCTGTGGATGTATGTATAATCAAATGTAGCATATAGTATACACACACACAAATGAATACTATGCAGCCATGAAAAAGAAGGTGTGGGGGGCAGGCAGACTGAATTTCTCATGGGCCTTCCAACTCAGGGTAAAGTGCTCCGTCAGGGGAATGTCTGCTTGACTATCCCTGCATGAGGAAATCAGCAGTACAGGTGGGGTGAAACCACCAATCAGTAGTTTAGACTAGGGAAGCAAAGATGTCTGCTTGGAAAGAGGAGACTTTCTCTTTCTCCTCTCTCTTCTTCACACCATTATCTGGCCACTTCAGATGTTCCATTAGCCTATGTCCCTGTTTACCCTTTACCCAACCTTCCTGGGGGCTGCAATCCCCCCTCTCTCCTTTTTAACCTTGACAGCTGACTACTGACTGCTGTGCCCCCTTGCACAGATACTCTATTATGTACCCAATAAAAAGACTCCTGAGAAGCGGGACAGGGTGCTGCACTGTTTTCAGGCTGCTGCTTGGCACATGAAACAATGTATGCCCTTCCAGGCTTTATGCTATAACTTTGGTGCTAAGTCTCATGATTTCCCTAGCACCATCTACCTTGCTGACCACTGTCCCAGGTTGGGGTCCATGAGAACCTCAATAAGAAAGAAACCTTGTTATCTATAACAACTTACATTTGGGTGATGTTAGATTAAGCTAAACATCCCAGACACAGAAAGACACATACCACTTAGTCTTACCCATATGTAGAATATGAAAAAAGCTGATCTTCTTACGAGCAGGTAGTAAAACGTGGGTCACCAGTAGGGTGGTTCTGAGTCTTGAGGACATTATCCTAGGCTGTTGATAGAGATACAGTCTTGCTTCTGATTGACTTTGTACAGAAAACAACTGACCTTCCCCACATGACTGCTAACCATGCCGAGCAACAATTAGGAATCTGAGCTCCATTTTCTTCCAATGGCAAATCTGTTTTGCATGTATTTTTCTGCATATGTTGTATCTTCCAAATTACAGCAACAGCCCCAGAAGGAACGTCTGTGTATCTCCAGCCCCAATACGGTAAGCATTCAGTAAAGGTTTAGTGTAAAAACAACTTAATGAAGGTCCTTTACTGATGGCCAAGCAGGTCTCTGATCTCTTGTCAGAGGATTTAGTCCTTTTCAGCTATGGGTAGTGCAAAAAATATGCCATAAAAGCTCAATGCATTTTCCATTGCTGATAACCCATCTTTTAAAAAGAGCACTTCATACTATTCCATGGTGTACATTTTATGCAGCCCTAAAGAAGGATGGAGACTTTACCTCCTTCATGTTTACATGGATGGAGCTGGAAAATAGTCTTCTTAGCAAAGTATCTCAAGAATGGAAAAAAAAGTATCCAATGTACTCAGCCCTACTATGAAACTAATTTATATCTTTCATAGGAAAGCTATAACCCAATTTTAGCCCAGGAATATGGGGAGAAGGGAGAGGGAGGGAGGGGCCGGTGGAGGGTCAGTGGAGGGAGGGTGATTGGTGGGATCACGCCTATGGTTCATCCTATAAGGGTACATGTGAATCTCTCTAAATGTAGAATATAAATGTCTTAACACAATAAGTAAGAAAAAGACATGAAGGCTATGTTAACCAGTTGGATGAAAATATTTCAAATTGTATATAAAAGTAGCACACTGTACCCCATGACAGTATTATTTGTACACAGCTATGATTTAATAAAAAAAAAATCTCAGGTGACAACAAATAATAATGACTTAAATTTATGGAGTATAAACAGTGTTTCAGGTACCGTGTTAAATGCTTTGCAACACCTCCATTTGGTTGGTACCATCACTATCTCCACCTTTCAAACTAGAAACCTGAAACTCAGAGTTTAATGATATTCGTAAGTTCACCTATATAGAGAATGGAGGAATTGAAACTCACACTCAGTTTGAGCGGCTCTAAAACATGCTGAAAGCATGTATTGCTTTTGTGATTAGAAAAATTAAGCCATCCCCTCCCCCTTCACTGCAATACTAACATGGGAGGAGAAATAGTTGGAAAGCACATTTCCTGATGCTGAGGTGGGATGGTGGGGCCCTGGGCAGGTGGGCTGCGACATACCTGAGCCTGTTTCCACTGCTGCTCGGTCGTGCCTCCCGCCTCCCGGGGCAGCGGGAGGGCCAGGCTGCTGGGCAGCAGACACACGGCACACAGCAGGGTGAGGTGCATAGCTGCCAGCGGAGGGGATTGTTTCCAGACCTGGGACTGGTTCGGCGTTTTCTGATAGAGTCTGGAGAAATTTATATAGCTTCTCAGCCTTGAATGTGGAAATAGGTGACTCATTGAGTGTTTTCTTTCTTTTTAGTGTCTACAGAGCTTTGAAAGTGTGTGTTATTTTTGTTAATGAAAACGAGGAAGTATTATGCCTTCCTTGGCAGGAGGCACACAATGTATTTGTCTTTCAAAGGATTTTTTTTTCTTGTCTGCTGTATAAACTGAATCTATGGGAAGACTTTTTTTTTGAGACAGAGCCTCAAGCTGTCCCCCCTGGGTAGAGTGCTGTGGCATCATAGCTCACAGCAACCTCCAACTCCTGGGCTCAAGTGAGTCTCCTGCCTCAGCCTCCCAAGTAGCTGGGAATACAGGTGCCCACCGCAACGCCCGGCTATTTTTTGGTTGCAGCCATCATTGTTGTTTGGCAGGTCTGGGCTGGATTCGAACCTGCCACCTTAGGTATATGTGGCTGCGCCTTAACCACTTGAGCCACAGGCACTGAGCCTATGGGAAGATTTTTTTTTTTGCTAGTATCAGATTATTACTCACGTAGATCTTCTCTTTAGGAGAGCATTACTCAGAGCATTTTTGTATCATGTATCTTAAAAGGATTTAATTTCCTTTAAAAGGAAAAGTGCAGAAAATGTACAAAGAATCAAATGCTAATTAAGCAAATACTGTAACAGTCGCCAAAGTGAAAAAATAGGACATCACCAAAGTCCCACTGTTCTTTATAGAGGGAAAGATGGCAGGAGGAGGGTGACGATACCCGCTGTGACTTGGTTAGCAGCTGCAGTAGAGCTGGGTTCCACCTCTTCACCTTCTAGGCCCCTCAGTGAAGCAGTGGGAATTCCTTCCTTTGGGTCTTCTTTTTTGGCGGGGGCTGGGTGTGAACCCTCCACCTCTGGCATACGGGGCTGGCGTCTTACCCTTTTGAGCCACAGGCGCCGCCCAGCTTTGGGTCTTCTTTTAATTAGTTTATTTCTTTTCTTTTCTTTTCTTTTCTTTTTTTTTTTTTGAGACGGAGCCTCAAGCTATCCCCCTGGGTAGAGTGCCATGGCATCACAGCTCATAGCAGCCTCCAACTCCTGGGCTCAAGCGAGTCTCCTGCCTCCGCCTCCCAAGTAGCTGGGACCACAGGCGCC
>CAUYQV010077254.1:0-12066 GCA_963574575.1 Galagoides demidoff
AGTCTTTCTGGTAAATTAAATATGCAGTTTAAGTAATCAATGGCAGACTCTACCATAAATACTAAAGGTTATCAGAGTAGAGCAAAAAGATTTTGAATTAACTCAGGAATTTTAAGAGACAAAAAAAAAAAAAAAAAAAAAAAAAGAGAGAGAGAGAGAGAGAGAGAGCATAACCTTCACTGACAGAATTATGGTGCTTCATGAACTGTTCAAACACATGAGTTATAGGTATTCCACAAGGGGAAGAAGAATGCCCTAGAAGCATGGAAGCCCTGCTAGAGGATATCCTAAATGAAAATTTCCCAAATATCACCAAAGATTCTGACACTCTTTTCAGAGGGATATTGAACCTGCGGTCACCCCAACTCAAATGGAGCTTCTCCAACACACATTGTCATGAACATGTCCAAAGTCAAGACAAAAGAAAAGATTCTGCAAGTTGCCAGGAGAAAGCACCAATTGACCCACAGGGGCAAATCCATGAAGGTGACTGCTGACTTCTCAAATGAAACTTCAAGCCAGAAGACAGTGGTCATCTATCTTTAACCTACTTAAACAAAACAATTTTTTAGTCCATAATTCTATATCCTGATAAGCTAAGCTTTAAAATTTATGGAGAAATCAAATCTTTTAGTTATAGGCAAACATTGAGGAAGTTTGCCACAAGAGCAGCTCTACAGGAAATTCTTCAACCTGTACTCCACACTGACCATCACAATGGGCTACCAGAAAAGTAAGCACACAGAAGCTATAGGACAAAACATAGCTTCTGCAATGATGCAAAATATAAAACTTGAGCAATGGACTTTCACAAAATAAGATGAATAGAACTCCACCAAATTTATCAGTTATCTCAATAAATGTTAATGGCTTCAGTTCTCCATTGAAGAGACATAGGCTGGCTGATTGGATACAAAAACACAAGCCTTCTATTTGCTGCCTTCAAGAGACATAAGTAGCCTTGATGGACAAATTAAAACTCATAGTTAAGGGATGGAAGACAATTATTTGAGAAAATGGAATTCAGAAGAGAAGAGGGGTTGCAATCTTATTCACAGATACCAGGGATTTAAAGTAACTAAAATCAAGAAAGGTATGGACACTTCATATTGGTGAAGGGAACAATACAACAAGAAGACATCTCAATTCTAAATATGTGCCCAAGTTAAATGCTCCCAGGTTCCTCAAACAGATCTTAATTAGTCTGAACAATGTGATATACCATAACACCATAGTAACAGGGGACTTTAGTACTCCTATTACCGAGCTGGACAGATTCTCTAAATGGAAACTAAACAAAGATACAAGGGACTTAAATGTAACTGTAGAACAACTATGCATGACAGACATACATACAATGGTCCATCCCAATGTTAAGAACATACATTCTTCTCATCGCCCCATGGATCATTCTCCAAAATAGATCATATCCTAGAACACAAAGAAAACATCAACAAAATCAAAAGAATTGAAATTTTACCTTTTATCTTCTCAGACCATAAGGTGATAAAAGTGGCACTCAATTCCAATAAAAACATTTAACCCCACACAATGGCATGGAAATTAAACAACCTTAGGCTGAATCAGGAAGAGATAAAAGAGGAAATCTTTAACTTCCTTGAGCAAAACAACAATGAAGACTAACACTACCAAAACCTTTGGGATACAGCAAATGCAGTCCTTAGAGGAAGATTTATTGCTTTAGATGCCTACATAAAAAAAAAAAAAAAAAGAAAAAAAGAGAGAGAGAGAGAAAGAGAGCACACCAACAAACTCAAACCCTCATATGGAATTGAAAAAAGAACTATCTAAGCCTAAACCCAGCAGAAGAAAAGAAGTAGCAAAAATTTTTGCTATGTTAGAGAGTGTGAAGTGGTGTCTCATTTTAATTTACAATTAAGACAATGGAATATTATTCAAAGCAAAAAAAAAAAAAAAAAGGAACTGTCAAACCATAAAAAGACATGGAAGAACCTTAAATGCTTGTTAAGTGAAATACAGCTACTCTAAAAAAGTCATACACTGTATGACTTCAACTATATGACTTTCTAGAAAATGTAAAATTATAAAGAAATTTAAAATATCATTGGATTAAAGGGATTTCAGGGGAAGGAAAGATGAATATGCATAAGACAGAAGATTTTGGGGGCAGCTAAACATTCTCTATGATACCATGATTTTGGATATTTATAATTATGTATTTGTCAAAACTCAAAGAATGTCAACAGTGAGAGATGTCTAATGTTAATTGTGTACTTTGAGTGATAATGATGCCTCAGTATAGATTCTTCAATTGTACCAAAATATACCACTATGATCCTGAGATGTTGATAGTGAAGGTGGCTATAAATGTGTGGGGGTAGCAGGTATGTGGTTACTCTGTCTCTATTTTTGCTCAGTTTTGTTTTGAAGATAAAAATTATCTAAAATTAAAGCCTATTAAAATTAAGAAAAAAAAGAAATACTGAAAAATAAATCAGAGAGTTAATGAAACTGAAAAAAAATCATTCAGAAAATTAATTAAACAAGGAGATGGTTTCTAAAATAATAAAAACTACTGATATGTGAATATTTATTTTGTATCCTGAGATGCTAAGGTATTCCTTGATCGCTTCTAAGAGTTTTGTGGTTGAGTCCCTGGGGTTTTCAAGGTATAAAATCAAATCATCTGTGAAGAGTGAAAGTTTGATCTGCTCTGACCCTATTTGTATACCCTTGATCATCTTCTCTTGCCCGATTTCAATGACTAACACTTCCATTACAATGTTAAAAAGCAATGGAGACAATGGGCAACCTTGCCTGGTTCCTGATCTGAGTGGAAATATTTTCAATTTTACTCCATTCAATATGATATTGGCTGTGGGTTTGCTGTAGATAACCTCTATTAGTTTATGAAAAGTCCCTTCTATACCTATTTTCTTAAGTGTTCTGATCATGAAAGGATGTTGGATATTGGCAAAAACTTTTTCTACATCTATTGAGAGAATCATATGATGTTTGCTTTTTAGTTTGTTTATGTGATATATTATATTTATAGATTTATGTACATTGAACTGACCTTGAGACCCTGGGATAAAACCCACTTGGTCATGGTGTACAATTTGTTTGATGTGTTGTTGGATTCTGTTTTGTAGGTTGAATAGGGACTCTATTCCCTTTATAGTTGTGCCAAAGAAGATAAAATATTTGGGAATTTACCTAACAAAAACATGAAATATCTCTATAAAAAGAATTATGCAACTCTGAGAAAAGAAATAGCTGAAGATGTTAACAAATGGAAAAACATACCATGCTCATGGTTAGGAATAATCAACATTGTTAAAATGTTCATATTATCCCAAACAATTTACAAATTTAATGCAATCCCTATCAAGGCACCGCCATCATATTTCAAAGATCTGGAAAAATCTTACCTGGGAGAATATAGTATGAGGAGGACCCCTGGGCAATTGAAGCAACCCCAAAAATACATTACTGGGATCTGATCAAACTAAAAAGCTTCTGCACAGCCAAGAACACAGTAAGTAAAGCAAGCAGACACCTCAGAATTGGAGGGAATATTTGTAGGTTATGCTTCTGAAAATGTCTGATAACCAAAATCCACAGAGAACTCAAACTTATTAATAAAAAAAGAACAAAAATCTTATTTAATTGTCGGCAAGGGACTTGAACAGAAGTTTCTCTGAAGAATATAGGTGCATGGCCTATAGACACATGAAAAAAAGCTCATCATCTTTAATGATTACAGAAATGCAAATCAAAACCACTTTGAGATATCATCTATTCTACCCAAAGCAGTCTACGGATTCAATGCAATATCCATAAAATAACAACATCATATTTGGAAGAACTTCAAAAAAATATTACTATGTTTTGTATTGAAGCAGAAAATATCTCCGTATAGCTAAGGGTATTCTTCATCATAAAAACAAATTTGGAGGCATCACCTACCATCCTTGACTCTATATTACAATTCCGTAATTATCAAAACTGCATGGTATTAGCATAAAAATAGAGACAGAGACATAGGGAATAGAATAGGAAACAAAGAAATGAAACCTGTTTTTACTTGCCATCTGATCTTTGAAAAACTAAACAAAAGGCATACACAGGGCAAAAGAATCCCTATTAAACAAATGGTTCTGGGAGAACTGGATAACCATATGTTGATGACTGAAACTTGACCCACAACTTTCAACCCTTACAAAAATTGACTCAAGATAGATAAAAAATGTAAATCTACGAAACAAAACAATACAAATCTTAGAAGAAAATGTGGGGAAACCCTCTGACAACATTGTACTGGGGAATGATTTTCCTACAAAGACTTTAGTGGCTATTGAAACTACAGCAAAAATGAATAAATGAATGAAAATCATCTGCAAAGCTAAGAACACAATAATTAAAGCAAAATGACAACCTTCAGATTGGGAAAAGATATTTTTAGGGAAGGAATCTGACAGAGAGTTGATAACTGGAATGTATTAAGAGGTCAAATTAATTAACAAAAAATGAGGAAACAATCCTATTTACCTCTAGACAAGAGATACGAGCAAAACCTTCTCTGATGAATATAGACAAAGGGCTAACAAACAGTTGAGAAAATGATAATTATCCCTGATTTTCCAAAAATTGATAATCAAAACAACCCTGAGATATAACCTGACCACAGTGAGAATATCTCACATCACAACATCTCAAAGCTGCAGATGCTGGCATGGATGTGGAGAGAAGGGAACACTTTTACACTGTTAGTGGGACTGTAAACTAATACAACCTTTTTGGAAGGAAGTATGAGAATCCTCACAGAACTCAAATTAGACCTCCCATTTGATCCTTCAATCCTATTACTAAGCATCTACCCAGAAAAAAAAATTTTTACCATAAGGATATTTGCACTAGACTGTTTATCCCAGCTCAAATTACAATTGCCCAAATGTGGAAACAACCTAACTGCCCAGCAACCCAGGAATGGATTAACAAGCCTTGTTATGTATATACCACAGAATACTATTTCACTATTAAAAAAGAGACTTTGCATCTTTTGTATTAACCTGGATTGAGTTGGAACAATTCTGCTTATTAAAATATCACAAGAATAGAAAAGTAAAAATCCAGTGTACTTCATTCTAATATGAAGGCAATAAATTATCAAACACAAGGTGGGGTGTAGGGAAATGAAGCATTAAGGGGAGGAGGGAGAAGGTGGAGGGTCATGATGTATGGCACACCTCCCGGGGGGGGGGGCAAGACACAATTACTTAACAAACTCAATCAGTGTATCATAATTCTTTGTACATCCAAAAAATTAAAAAAATAATTTAGGACATGAATAAAACTTCTCTAAATAGTTAGATAATATAAGGAAAGATGGAACAATGTAAACAAATGAAAATGTCATTTAGGGAATTTCCAAAAGATATCAGAAAGCTTAAAAACAGACCACAC
Source organism: Galagoides demidoff (assembly GCA_963574575.1). Taxonomy (NCBI): domain Eukaryota; kingdom Metazoa; phylum Chordata; class Mammalia; order Primates; family Galagidae; genus Galagoides; species Galagoides demidoff. The sequence continues at coordinate 5,449 of CAUYQV010077254.1, forward strand.
TAGGGAGAAGAAAGAATTTTAGATCTTGAAGGCAAGGATTTTTAATTAATCCAATCAGTCAAAAATGTGGGAAAAAGAATTAAAGGAGAATAAATAGTCATCTGAGAAAGGGAACTCTGTAAAATAAACTAACTGTAAGGATCATAAGTATTCCTGAATAAGAACAAAAAGAAAAATCCATTAAAAACTAATTTAAGAATTTAATTGAAAAAACAAAACAAAAAAACCAAAACATACAAAAAACCAACTTCTCTGGTTTCATCAGAAATTTTGATGTACAGATACAAGATAGAATTTGAATACCAGGCAGACTCATAGCAAGCAAGATGTCCCCAAGATACATAGCCATAAGTATGGCCATAGTCAAAATGATGGAGAAATCGTACAACCTGCAAGATGAAAGCAACAACTAACAAACAAAGGAAATCCATCAGACTAATGTAAGACTTCTCAGTACAGACCTTAAAAACAAGAAGCCATTGAGGTCCTACTTTTAGCTTCCCTAAACAAAATAAATGCCAGCAAGGGATTAAATACCCTGTGAAACTAAGTTACAAAAATGGAGTAAAAATAAAGTCTTTTCCATACAAGAAAAGACTAGGAATTTGTCACCACTAGACCTCCACTACAGGAAATGCTCCAAACTCTGCTCTATATGAAATAGGATAATCAATAACTACCAATGTAAAATGCCAGAAATTTAAAGCTTATAGATCTAAAAAAAAAAAGTAGCACAAAGGGAAAAGCAAACTAATAAGGCATCATTTAACATTATAACCACAACAGTAACTAACATTGAACATAACATTCCTCATGCTTAATTTTTAGATATAGATTGCCTGAATGGATAAAATCATAAAATTCAAATATATGCAAAAACCTACGACTCAAATATATGCTGTCTCCAAGAAACACATCTAATTTTCAGGGATACCCAGGTTCAAGGTAAAGGGATGGAACCAAATATCATATACGAATGAAAACCAAAATTGAGTAGGAGTAGCTATTCTTAGGTAAAATGTTTTAGAATCAACAAATCAAGAAATGGCAATGCTGGCATTATATAATGATAAGAGAGCAATACCATAAGAGATATGATAATCCTAAATAAATATGTACCTAACATTGAACCTCCCAGATTCATTAAATTAATTCTACTAGATCTAAGCAAAGAAATGAACAGTTGCATAATAATAGCAATAAACTTCAACACTCCACTGACAGAAATATACAGATCATTAAGAAGTAAATAAATAAGAAATACTAAACTTAAATAGGACTCTACTACAAATGAACCTAATAGAAATTTAGAGAATATTGTACCCCCAAACCACAAAATACACATTTTTCTCAACAGCACCAGGGACATCTTGCAAGGCAGATCACACATCAGGCTATAGAACAAGTCTCAGTAAATTAAAAAAAAAAGCCTTGCCATATAAAATTCTCAGTGTAGAATGAGATATAGAAATAACAATAGAAATCAATTCCAAGAGGACTCTCAAATCTACACAAAGTCATGTAAACTTAACAAACTGTTGCTTAATGATCCTTGGGTAAATGATAAAATTAAGATGAATATCAAAAGATTTTTCAAACTGAATGACAAAAAAGACACAAGTGTTCATGATTTATGGAGTACAGTAAAGCAGTGCCAAGGTGGCAAGTTCATAACTTTATTGCTTAAATTAGAAACATAGGAAGATCTCAAACTATCAAACTCATGTCCTACCTTAAGAACTAGAATAAAGAGAATGAGCCAAACCACAAAACTAGCAGATGAAAATAAATGACAAATCACAGAAAAATTAAAGAAATAGAAATTAAAAATACAAATACAAAAACTCAACATAACAAAAACTTGATTCTTTGAAAAGATATATAAAATCAATAAACTACTACACATATTAACCAGATGTAGAGGAGAAAGGACTCAAATATACTCAGTCAGATATGAAAAAGGAAACTTTGTAACTGATACCAAATAAGTTTAAAATATCATTTATACAAACAAAACAAAAACTTAGAAGAAAGAGATAAATTTTAGGATATATACAACCTCCCAAGCTTGACTCAGGAAGAAAAAAGAAATCTGAACACACCAATAATGAGTAGTCAAATTGAAACTGTAATTTAAAAAAATATCCCAATAACAAGAACAACAAACAAACAAAAAAGACCCTGGCCAGATCAATTCATAGCCAAATTTTACATTAACAGCCAAAGCAATCTTAAACAAAAGCAACAAATTTAGAAGTATAACATTACCTGACTTTAAATTATTTCAAAGCTATAGCAACAAAAACAGCATAGTACTATTATAAAGGTGGACACATAGACCAATAGAACAGAATAAAGAACCCAGAAGTAAAACCACATAGTTATGACCAACTGATTTTCAACAAAGTAGTCAAACCATACATACACTGGAGAAAAACTATGGTGTCTGGAAAACTGGATAGCCACATGCAGAAGAATGAAACATGAACCTTATCTCTTGCCATATATAAAAAGTAAGTCAATCTCATGCTAGTAACCTTAGCATTCTGAGAAGCCAGGGTAGGAGGATCCCCCAAACTCAGGAGTTCAAGACCAGCCTGAGAAAAGTGACACCCCAATTCTATTAAAAAAAAAGAAATATTAGTTAGGTGTGGTGATGGGTGCCTTGTAGTCCCAGGTACTTGGGCGGTTGTGGCAGGAGGATCACTTGAACCTAAGAGTTTAAGGTTGCTGTGAGGTAGGCTGATGACATGGCACTGTAACCTAGGCAATGGAGTAAGATGCTGTCTCAAAAAGAAAAAAATAAAATAAAGATGAGTTAAAGATTAAATATTAAGACATGAAAACATAAACATTCTAGCAGAAAACATAGGAAAGACTTACTAGACATCATCCTAAGTATGGAATTTATGACAAAGACCCCAAATGCATATTTTGCAACAAGAAAAATAAATAAGTCTGGCTTAATTAAATTTAAAAGTTTCTGCACACAAGGCAAATAATCAGCAGAGTAAGTAGAGAATCTATAGAATGGGATAACATATTCACAAAATATACATCTGCCAAAGTACAAATACCAAGAATCTATGAATAGAGAAATCAGCAAGAAAAAAAAAAAAACCCATCAAAATGTGGATAGAGAACATAAATAGATTTTTCCCCCCAAAGGAAGACAGACAAATGGCCAATAAACATATGAAAAATGCTCCACATCACTGATAAGCATGGAAATGAAAATTAAAACCAAAAGAAGATAGCAACTTACAACTATCAAAATATCATTAATTAAAAAAAAATAGACGATGAAATTGATTCCATGAAAAAGGAACATTTACACACTGTTGGTGATACTTAAATTAGTGCAACCTCTATGGAAAACTTCATGGAGCTTCCTCAAAGAACTAAAAGTAGACATACCATTTTATCTAGCAATCCTGCTACTGGGTATCTACTAAAGGAAAAGTAATTGACATATCAAAGAGATATTTGCACTTGTATATATATTATAGCACAATTCACAACTGCAAATATATTGAGTCAACTTACGTGCCCATCAGTTTATGAGTAGACAAATTGTGGTATATATAAACCACAGAGTTCTCTCAGCTATAAAAAGGAATGAAATAATGTCTTTTGCAAGTGGCTTGGATGGAACTGGAGAACATTATCATAAGTGAAGTATTTTGAAGTAGGAAAACAAAGACCACATGTCCTCACCATAAATGTCTTAACACAATAACTAAAAAAATGACATGAAGTCTATGTTAACCAGATGGATGAATGTATTTCAAACTGTATATAGAAACAACACGCTGTACCCCATGATAGTATTAATGTACACAGCTATGATTTAATTTTTAAAAGGAAAAAATAAAGAAAAAAAGCTAAAATATAGGTACACATAGTCATATAGTGTTGCAATGAACACTGAAAACTAAACAGGGTGGAAGTGGGACATGGTATAAAAACTACCCAGTGGGTAGAAAGTAAACTACTCTCTTGACAGGCGCACTAAAAGTCATCCATGTTTAAAAAGCATTTGCACCACATTCATAGTTTGAAATAAAAAATAAAGTGCAATAAAAATATACAATTTTTATTTGCTAATTAATCCAAGAAAGATGGGGAAATTTAGCATAGATAGAAACATTGCTCATTATCCTGATAATTTTAATTAAAATATTGAGGGTCAATTATTTACATGATACAAAAAGACATTACCTTTTCCATATATAGACTCACAATGTTTATCAGGATCAGAACATTCACCATTAAAACAAACATATATATTATTTTGGCATCCATTTCCATTTTGTATAGTTATATCAGGAACACACAGTGACGAGGATCCATTACAAAACTCACTGACATCACATTCATCATGTGCTTTGGGCCTACATTCAACATTTGTGCCTGCAAACTAACAAAAATTGGAAAATAAAAGCTAAATTATATAAGATTGTTGTGTTCATCAATATTTATTTCAAAATTGCATTAGTTATTTTCACTTTTCATCTATATATTAATTAATGTGAATTAATTATTTTTGTACAAATTATGCTGATCATATTAAAACATATATTGATTATTAACAACTAGAACATGAGATAAGATACACCTCCCAAAGTACTAGGACAACTGGTATGAGTCACTGCACTTGGGCTGTTTTTGGTTTTTCTTTTTGTATAACCGTTTTTGGAAGCTTGGAGTTTAAATTTTTGTGCTACATGCACCATTTGGGAAATGGTACTTATAGTGAGTTTCATTCTTTATGTAATTATGGAAAATTGCTATATCTTTCAACTACGTACACATAAATACTTAACATAACCAACAGTTCCATTTTTATTTATAATAACATGAATGTAAGATATGGTTAAAGAGTAATAATTCCTCTGAGTGGAGATATTATATACTAAAGAATTTTATAATAGCTCTCAATTAAGGTTTGAAAAATAGCCTTAATTTAGTGAGAATATTGGCCTTAGACAGAGGCCCTAACACCCAAGAAATGTTCACAAAATCAGAAATCTGATTCTAAATTTATTAACTTTTTGTTTATCTGCAAAATTATTATATTTTAACTTACAGCTATAAGTCTAAGTGTCAAAAAGTATTCTGCACATCACTTTTTACATACTTGGAAGAGGTTAGTACATTTAAATCTTACTTGACAGTTTGTGCAACATGGTCCTGTATAACATTGTGCTCCATGTCTGAGCACACAATTTTCAGGATCACAACAGCTATTAGCTCCACATTCCTACGAATGAGTAAAATGGACATGTAAAAATACATCCTGGCAATAATAATAATTTTACTAAAAGCAAAATATTTGATGGGCTTACTTCTTGAGACTTGGAAAGAATATAAATGCTGCTGATAGTGGTAGCTTTTAGCATATCTAAATATTTAAAATAATAATATGAGACTTTTACTTCAGGTCATAAGAGAGTAACTAGTAGTCTACTTATGTTCCTATCCAACTAGAAAACACACACACACAAGAAAACACAAATAAATTTACTTCTTCCATTAATTGGATATATAGTTAATTGAAGTTGTTCAATCAGTGGGGTTATAGAACAGTGTGAAATCAAAGGAACTAATTATAATAGTTCTGCCTTTGGTTGAGCTACATGTGAATAAAAGAGAAGGATTATCTTCAAGAAAATGACTGCCATCACACAGAAAGCCAAAAATACCCAAGCAACTCAATCAGGAGATATTGGGGTTCTCTATCCAGCCATAGTAGAAAAATTTCATTGAATAGCTAGAATGTTCAGTAGATACTCAGGAGGCTACTGTATGAATATAGGGTAACTAACTATAGAGAGAAAGGTACTTTATCCTTTAAAATCTTACATATATGCTTCAAAACCACCAAGCCAGATTGACTATCAAATATGGCTAGAAGAGAGTCAAACTACACAAGTAAGATGGTATCTAACTAAAAGTTTGTGCACAATGGAAAAAGTCAACAAAAAGGAATGGGAAAAATGCCTACAAACCATATAATTCTGATAAGGGGTTAATTTCCACAGCATATATAAAAAACATACAATTCAACTTAAAACATTCATACTACTCATAACAAAATAATAATAATAACTATATTTTATTTTGAGCAATGGATCCAAATAGACATTATTCCAAATAAAACATAAAACTAGGTACCAGGTACATTAAAAGGTACTCAGCATCAGCAACATGAGGAAAATTAAAATCAAAAGTATGATGAGATATTTGTACAGTCATATAGATATACATCTGTTAAAATGCTTACTATACAAAAGCAAGACAAAACAAGTATTGATGGAATGTAAATTCATATAGTTGTTGATGAGAATATAGACTGATATAGCTGGTATGGAAAATAGTGTGGAAGTTCCTGAAAACATTAAAAACAGAACTACAATATGATAGCATTCACACTATGGGGAGTATACCTCAAAGGAAATGAAATTAGTGTGTTAGACGGACCCCACGGGCAATTGAAGCAACATCAAAAATACACTATTGGGACCTGATTAAACTAAAGAGCTTCTGCACAGCCAAGAGCACAGTAAGTAGGGCATGCAGACAGCCCTCAGAGTGGGAGAAAATATTTGCAGGTTA
>CAUYQV010077256.1:0-16064 GCA_963574575.1 Galagoides demidoff
CTGTGGTCCCAGCTACTTGGGAGGCTGAGGCAGGAGACTCGCTTGAGCCCAGGAGTTGGAGGTTGCTATGAGCTGTGATGCCATGGCACTCTACCCAGGGGGACAGCTTGAGGCTCTGTCTCAAAAAAAAAAAAAAAAAAATCAAAGGCAATATTGTGGAGCAAAATATAAACTTGACATGATATTTTAAGATTTAAAAGAGATATCAGGCTCAGCGCCTGTGGCTCAATCGGCTAAGGCGCCAGCCACATACACCTAAGGTGGCAGGTTTGAATCCCCAGCCCGGGCCCGCCAAACAACGATGGCTGCAACCAAAAAATGGCCGGGTGTTGTGGCTGGTGCCTGTGTTCCCAGCTACTTGGGAGGCGGAGGCAGGAGAGTCGCTTGAGCCCAGGAGTTGGAGGTTGCTATGAGCTGTGATGCCATGGCACTCTGCCCAGGGGGATAGCTTGAGGCTCTGTCTCAAAAAAAAAAAAAAAGAGATATCAAAGATCCCTCTCCCACAGCGGTAGTTTGGAAGCCATTCTCTGAGCCCTACTCTCCACCAGCAGTGAGTGGGCAGTCACAGGGGCTTGAGCTGGCCTGGGAGCACCACAACCATGCTCTGCAGTAGGAGGAACAGCACACAGGGACTGCCTCTCCATTGGCAGCAAACTTCCACATAAGGTTTCTGGGGCAGTGCCTGTGGCTCAAGGAGTAGAGCGTTGGCCCTCATATACTGGAGGTTGCGGGTTCAAACCTGGCCCCAGCCAGAAACTGCAAAAAAAAAGAAAGGTTTCTGCTTGCAAGGCCCTGCTGCATACCCGGCTTCTGGACAGACAGGTTTAGGAACAACCACAGCAAACATTCCATACACCTTTCTTGCCAGTCCTAGGAGTCTTGCCCACCTCCTGGGTTATTGCAGTGGGGATCTGACTGCCACTTTTCTGGGTTTGCCCACACCCAGGTCTTGATCCTGGAATTCTTCAGTTCCTTTTCTAAGGCTTTCCAAAAAGATTCTAGTTTTTTTTCAGTTCAAATGTCTGTACTCTAAGCAAAGCTAAGAGAAGCTCCTCTTCCCAAGGTTTGGCTCTCTCCTCAATCACCCACTCCTCTGACAAGAACAGAGTGCCAGTGTGGAACCCAGGGACCCCTGTAGTTCTGACGAATGTGATGTCTGTGCTGTTGATCCAGGCCATCGGTCTGCTCCTGATCTCTCAGCACATTCTCTCCGCGCCCATTCCCCCATTCAGAACAAAGTCGAATTCTGGTTGTGTCTAGGACAATAGCAAGACCCAGTTTAAGTCTGGATCTACTTCAGACTAAAAATGCATGTCAGAGCATTTTCCAGGGCATGAGGGATATTGGCACATCAGAATCTCCAAAAAGGCAGAGAGGTAGCATTCTGCATCAAGAGACTGCACATCTAGTCTTCCCTCCTACTCCCCCACAAGAATTCATGATTATGATTCTACCGAGTATGCATGGAAACGGTTTGCAGGCAGGGGGAGAAAGGGCTGATACTCATTGTTTTCAAGTAACCTTATTTTGAGCCCAAACTGGGATGTATCTCATCACTGAACACCAATTTTGACAAAGCATTACATATTCCATTTTTTGTGGGTCTCAGATGCCCAGCTGAGCTTAGCATGACACTGTTGGCTCCTGTTCTCTGCAGCAACCACGTACTGAGCCCAGCGCAGAGGCAGCAAACTGGCAGAGGCTTGCAGATGCCTTTTGTTTGGCCCACACATTCTTTTCAAATGAGAATTAGTTGTCAGTATTTTAAAAGTGAGAAATTTCATATAAAGACCCAGACTTCTAGCTTTTCTTAAAATATAACAGAGGCTATAAGAAATCTAGGCCTGCATTTCTATAGGAGCTGAAGAGTGGCTGCTCCTCTTCACACAGGGCAAGCGGTATCCAGGTCACCTCAGTCCCCACTCTGACCAGCTTCCCTTCTGGACAGTTTTTGCCTGACACTGTAGGCATTTACGTTTATACTGGTGGACCTGAGGCACCTGCTGAGGACTAACAGAACAGGGTTCCTCTTGCTCCTGGGATGAGTTTAGAACCTGGAGAGCTGGGAGCTTTGTTCTATTTCAGCAACTGAAAGTGGCTAAAAGTAGAAAAATCATTCCTGTGAGCAGACTAGCCCTGCCTCCTGAAAAGAGCCCTGAGTATCCAGGAAGGAGACAAAAGTAAAAGTCCCCCTGCTTCCTGGGGGCTCCTGCACTGATTGGAGGAGAGCTGACACTTTTTGCTCACCGTAACAGCCTGAAAGTGAGATGCCCATCGCTTTTTTCCTGCCTCTTTTCCTCCAGCTCCTTTCCCCTCATTCTCCCATGGCTACCCACACGGGGCGCCCATGCACAAGCTGTTTGCACTATTTTATTCTGTTTTCTCTAGTGTGTGCGCTTTGATGAAGCCTAGCACCAAGCCATGAGTAACTGGGGTGCCAGCAGAGCCCTTCTGGTGCCAATAGACACTAGCTAACATCAAGGGAACACAGTAGAAGGGGAAGGGAATAAAGTTCTCATACCCTTCAAAGTTACTGTAAGACTGGCATGCTTCTTTCCAAAACATAGGTTTCTATAAGCCTGAGAACCATTATAACATCTCCAAGAACTAGGGAACTTCCTCAAATGGGGGATGGTGGGAACTCAAATCCTGCAAATCTAGCCTAACCATCCAAATGAAAGGAAAGATATTTTCTAAGCTCTTATAATTCTAGAAATAAACATTCATATGTATCATTTCAATCCTCACAAAAAGTCCTTGAGAGGAGAATCATTGTGCTGTTTTTATAGGAGCAAACTATAAAACTGTGGGTGACAGATGCTAAGAAAATTGCCCAAGATGACATATGAAGCAGACCAGCAGGATTCAAACACAAGGCTCTGTCACTCTGGCTCTGTTCATGGGTCACCTCTCCCTGATTACCCTCTCACATCTCTCTTTATTTTTCTTCAAATCTCTTATCACTACCTATTCCCATATGATTTATTTATTTGTGCATCTGTCTTCTGCCTATCTCCCCAACAGAATGTTAAGCCTTGGGGCAGAGGCTCTGTCTTCTCACTGCCATTTTCTTAAATGGAGAACAGTGTCTGGTACCTGGTGAGCCCTCAGTGGGTATTTGCTATTGGGAAGAACAAATCTATCTGCCTCAACATGCTGCTGTCAAAGTGTCCCTTCCCTTATCTGCTCTTTCATTCCTTTCCCTTTCTTTCTTTCTTCTTTTTTTTTTTTTTTTGAAACAGAGTCTTACTATGTTGCCCTCTGTAGAGTGCTGTGATGCCAGCAATGTCAAACTCTTGGGCTTAAGTGATTCTCTTGCCTCAGGCTCCCAAGTAGCTGGGACTACAGGCACCCACCAAAATGCCTGGCTATTTTTTTTGTTGTCGCATTTTTTTTAGCTGACCCGGGCCAGGTTCAAACCCACCACCCTTGGTATATGTGGCTGGTGCCATAAGCACTGTGCTACAGTTGCCAAGTCTTTTCCCTTTCTTTTCTTTTCTTTTTTTTTGAGACAGAGTCTCACTTTGTTGCCCTCTATAGAGTGCTGTAGCATCATAGCTCACAGCAACCTCAGACTCTTGGGCTCAAGTGATTCTCTTGCCTCAGCCTCCAGAGTAGCTATAGCTGGAACTACAGGTACCCACCACAACACCCGGCTATTTTAGAGATAGGGTCTCGCTCTAGCTCAGGCGATCCACCTGCCTTGGCCTCCAGAATGCTGGGATTACAGGCATGAACCACGGCACCTGGCCATTCCTTTCCCTTTCATGAACCCCAAACGCCAATCTCAGAAGTCAAGGAAAACAACGTAGAGATGACAAATGGTTCCTTGTCCTTTCAGTTTAGAGGAAAGTCAAATTCCTGAAAATTCAAGAAAACTTGGCTTGTTCCTACAAAGGCAAACTCTTTGTGTTGAAGAGGATGCAGCGATTTATTATGGATTTTCTCCCATGAAAGGCAGGAAGGCTCTTTTCATCCAATAAAGTGCTTGGAGAGATAGGATGATGGAACAACACAGGTGGGATTAATCAGAAAGTAAAAGTAGCAAAGAAAGCATCCAAAAAGCACCAACCCTTCTTCCAAAGCTAAAATAGAGCAGTGGTTCCCAAACCTGAATCATCTTGAACAGTGGTTCTCCAAGTTGGTCCCAGGCCAGCAACCTAAGCATCATCTCTAAACTTGTTAGAAATCCAACTTCTCAGGCCTCCCAGACCCTACTAGAATCAGAAACTCCAGGGATGGGACCCAGAAATGTGGGTTTTAACAAGGTATTCAGATGATTCTGATGCACACTAACATTTGAGAGTTACTATCCTGGGAAACAAAAAATATACAGAAAATACAGATTCTTGGCACTGAAGATCCTGATTCAGAAGGAATGCAATGAGGCCCAAGGACATTCAAAAGCTTCCAAGTTGATTCGGACTCACAGACAGGACTAAACCTGAGCGCTCATCTTTTCCTAGTCCCAGGACAGTGTCCTTAGTTCTAGACCCACCACCCATCATCCTTCAGTCAGTCACTCACCACACAGAGCAATGATGTGGCTGCTATCTTCATGCACAAACTTCCTGGTGACAGCCTCTTCCATGATTTGTTTCACCTGTGGACACATGAACATCATCATTATTATTTTTTCTTTTTTTTTTTGAGACAGAGCCTCAAGTTGTCCCCCTGGGTAGAGTGCTGTGGCATTACAGCTCACAGCAACCTCCAACTCCTGGGCTTAAGCAAGTCTCCTGCCTCAGCCTCCCACATATCTGGGACCACAGGCGCCCACCACAATGCTCGGCTATTTTTTTTTTTTTTTTTTTTTGGTTGCAGCCATCATTGTTGTTTGGCGGGCCCGGGCTGGATTCAAACCCACCACCTTAGGTGTATGTGGCTGGCGCCTTAGCCACTTGAGCCACAGGCGCTGAGCCTATTTTATTTTTCTTATCAAAGATCTCCAGGCAAATAAATAGTTTGGCCCTGCCCTTCTAGTGTGGGTTTTTAGACACTTGTAGAAACGATAAGGATAGGAGAGGAGTGGGAAGTTAGGTTTCTTCTGCACAGTCTGTTCCAAGCCTTTCAGAAAGGAAATCAGGAAAAGAGATGCCAAAAATTCACCAACCTATCATGCAGATGTTCTGGCCATGTGGGAGTGCCCTGCCTTAGAGAACAGAGATAGGACGCTGTTTGCTCATCTGTACTCATCTGGAGAAGGGATTCTGTGCAGACACATTGTGCCTTAGAGATAAACTGCCTCTTTATAGCCTGTTAACAACCTGTCCCTCCTTTCCCCTACCTTCTCTGAAGTTAGAGGCAGGTCTTGTTCCTCAGGGACACTCTCTTCTTGCTGAAAAACCCAGACTTCTTTCTATCTATGGTCTAAAACCCTGATTTGGGGATTCCTACCTGGATGCAAAAGTTTCCAAATACCTTAGAAAGTAAGCAGTCACATCTTTAAGAAAGCACTTTTAAAAAAAAAATCTCTTTTTAATTGATAGACAGTAACCATATAGAAAAGAGCTTGTATCATAATTACATGGCTTGGTGAATTTTTACCAACTGAACATTCCTGTGAAACCAGCAACTATACTAAGAAACAGAACGTGTGACCAATAATCCAAAGTACCCTCATCCTGCTTCTTTCCAGCCCTGCTCCCACCTAATGATTGGTACCACTATCCTGACTTTTGCCACTATAGCTTTGTGGGGTTTTATACTTTTTATAAATGGAATCACTCAGTTGACACTACAGTTCTATGGGTTTTTATACTTTTTATAAATGGAAGCACTTAGTGTGTAGGATTTTGTGACTGGTTTCTTTTGCTTACCTGTATGATTCTGAGATTTGTTCATGTTGTAGATAGTTGCAGTGGAGCCTGACAGGAGACAGATACTAATATTGGATATTAGCGAGATAGGTTACTTCAACCCCAGCATAAAATCTTACAGTTGCAATAAGCCCTGGGCAAAGCTAGTCTTTTTCATTCTTTGGTCAGGTATGAAATGTTCTGATGCTGTCCTAGCTCCCAAGTCACTCTCCCAGGACTGAATAGTTCAGAGGGTGGTAGAGTATAAGAAGCCTGGGCAGGAGGGAGGAAGGACTTCGAGGCCCCTCCCTTCTGGAAACTGCCCATGGTCAGTGGTTAGATATATGGGGATCAGATCGATTCACGCACTCTCAACTGTTAAAAGCTTTCTAGATTACTTCCCCAGGGGTGTTTGCATTAAACAGAGCATAATGTCACAGCTAAAGATCAGGAGGCATCCAAACCAGGCTGGTGGGACAGATTTTGGGGTTAGGAAGACATACTGATGATCCTAGAATTATAAGAGAGGTCCTTAGTGAAAGGCCAGCCTTGCCTACAATTATCCCCTTGTCTCATCTTATAGGAGAGAAAGGGATATGGTTCTGTGGAAATAAAGCACTGACGTTGGAAGGGAAATGCATTGAGTTCAAAGTAAGCCAACTTTTGGTGGGTAAGACACACAGCTGTAGCATATTCTGGACATTTCTCACAGTTTCTTAGGAATCATTCCTGGAGTGGTATAGTCAGTTTTCCTGATACTGGGGAAAAAATCATTGTCTTCAAAATTGTTCTAATTATCTTTTACCAACTTCCAAATTTAGAATAATTTGGATTATTCTAATAATCCCAGCACATCCATCTACACTTTGGGTACTGACACTTTTGTTTTTGTTTATACTCTTCCAACAAGTCTCACTACATCGCTTTCTTCCTAAGGATAATCACTGAGATTTCTCTATTCCTTGGGGAGAGCAGAATTGGGACTTAAATGTTTATTTGATAAACCCCTGGACTAAGAAACCCTTCCTCAGCTATAACACAGCAAAGGCACAGTGAAGTTTCTCCCACAAGCTAGGAAGGTGATAACTTCAACTACATCTTTTTAGAGGGAAAGGAACAGATGTTGGGACACAGTAGCAGGGTCATAGATCCCAAAGAACCATCTAAAGCTTTCCAGGATTTTATGAGAATCCAGACTCTTCCCCCAATCCTGAAATTCTGAGAAGGACTCCAATGTAAACTTTTATAAATAAAGTAGATAGAATTACCCCTGTTTTAGAGATGAAGAGATCTAGACTCAAAGAGGTTAAGCAACGTATTCAAGGTCACAGAGAACTAAGTCCAGACTATTCCAAAATTTATGGTTTCCCACCAGACCTCAAAATCTCCAAGATCAGGCTGGGTGCCTATAGCTCAGAGGCTAGGACACCAGCCACATACACCAGAGCTGGCAGGTTGGAATCCAGCCAGGGCCTGCCAAACAACAACTACAACCAAAAAATAGCTGGGCATTGTGGCAGACGCCTTGTAGTCCCAGCTACTTGGGAGGCTGAGGCAAGAGAATAGCTTAAGCCCAAGAGTGTGAGGTTTCTGTGAGCCATGAGGCCATGGTACTCTACCGAGGGTGACATGAGACTCTGTCCCTCCTCCCCCAAATCTCCAAGATCAGTACATTTAACTACCAAATAGTCACTGAGTGCCTACAGTGTGCGAGACTCTAGACACAGGACAGTGGACAAAGCACGGGGTGGGGGGTGTTCCCTGCTATGGAGTTTTTACTTATCTGGCAAAGGACAGCAACAGAGGCAGAGGGGGAAGGAGGCCTAAAACATTCTAATCTACTCTGCCGTTTTGAGCTTTCCTGTTCTCACACGGGAGTGAGTCATTCATATGGGCAACCCCCCCCCCCCCACCAACCCACTGACAAGGGCTTTTGGGCAGGGTCAAGGCAACGGGTCTTAGCAGAGGGAAGGAGTCTTTTCTCTTTCTGAAGTGGGAGGGATTCCCTCAAAAGGGAAAAAAAAATCTGAGTTTTAAAAATCATTCTCAAAAAACCCCTGGTCCCTAGGTAAGGAGGTGGGCGTGGAGGGAGAAACTGTGAAATGTGCAGCGAATCCTCCCGCAGCCAGGACTCAGTCGCCAGAGGGATACCGGGCAGAGAAGGGGGAGAGCAAAGGGTAGCTAAGCCCTCAAATCGCGACCCCCCCCCCCGCAATTTAGCGCAGCTGGAGACCCGCGCGGGCCCCGCCTCTCCCCAGGCGGCCCAAGCGATGAATGGAAAGCTCCGGTTCTCTAGAAAACGCCGCCACCCCTCCCCCGACCTCGGTTTCCCAGCGCTGCCGCCGTCACAGGGCGGGGAGCTGCGGGACCGTGAAGCAAATAAACCCTGGAGCGCCAGCCTGGCCCCTCGGGTCCCGGGGCACTGCCTCAGATTGGTGTGAGGCTAGAGCCGCAGCCCGTCCAGGACCCCGCCCCCGCCCGGCCCCGGCTCGGCCCCGAGGCGCTCGCGCGGCGGGGCGGGAGAGGATCTTTCAGCCCATTGGGCTGCGCAGGTCACAGCGCAAGACCCCCGGGGTCCTTGCCCCGACTGTACCTCCTTTTTCACGTTCCATAGCAGTTTCTCTTTGACTGCGTCCTCCGCGCTGCCCATGATGTGGCGGGGAGGCGGCGCCGAGCGGCCCCCCAGTACCCCCGCGCGCCCTCACCGCCTCCGCGCTTCGCTCAGCGCCCCACGCGAGAGGCGGAGCCCCCGCCCGCTGCGCTCCCCGCCCGCCGCCACCGCCGCACCCACTGCCCGGTGCTCAGCTCCGCAGCCATCTTCCGAGCCCCGCACAGACGTCAGGCAGCAGGCCCGCCCCCTTCCCACGGCCGGAAGGGGGTTGCGCACAGCGACAGGCGGGGGGGTCGGGACAGGGGGAGGTTTCGCGCTCTTGGGGGCTGCGAGCCCGGGCGCGCGCCACTGGGGTCGCTGTCATGGTAACCCGCCGGTTCCCGCCTAGAGGGCGCGAAGCCGCATTGTGAGCGCCTGAAGCCAGCTCGGCACTGCTCTCCTCCTGGCGGACCCTGCATCCCGAGGCTCTGCTTCTGGGGAAGTCACTCGCGCCAGGGCGGGCCTCAATCCAGCTAGATGCCCTCAGACTTCTACCTGCTTGTTTTCCGACGGGAGGTACAGAGCAGGGAGCTGAAAGGGCCGGGGCCGGGACACTGGGTCCCCTGCGGCTCTAGCCTTCTCACGAGGAAGCCAGCATTCATCGCCTGGCCTTCTCCTAGCCAGCCGTCGCCGTTGAGTTGTAAAGTTTGTGGGAAGAGAAGCATGAGGGTCACGGCTTTCCCCCCGCCCCCTTGGAGTCTCCACGTCTCGTCTGGCCGTTCTTGCTATAAGGGTAGTGACAGCGCGGGCTGGAGTAACAGGGACTGGCGGGAACGTATACGGAGCAAGTTAAGGTGAGAGAATTCTCTTACAGCAATTCGCCTTAGAACTTCACCAGCCTTATAGGGAGTTGAGGGAAAGGTGGTTCGGAGTGAAAAAGAACATTTGCATTTGGAAATTGAAGAGCTGCATGCCCGAATCTGCGTGAGAGCGAGGGGCGGTGGCCTTTTCCCCACGGAATCTCCCATTCAACATCTTCCTACGTGATGCAACCTTATAGCGTAAAAAATAAAATATAAAGGAGCAAAAAAGAGCTCTCTTGGATCGTAAGCCCTTCCTGGCGAGTCTACATCCAGCGTTTTAAAGTTCCCAGTCGCAGACTGCGGCGTGGGAAAAGTTCCCACCGCAGCTTTGCAGAGGGGCGGGCGCGGAGCTCTTAAGAGCTGAAGGGAAGAGACCCTCGCTAGAGGGCGCCGGGAGCCCTGGCCGGCAGGGAGAGAGCCCGCCCCCTGGAGGGCACCGGAAACGCTCGGCCTGGCCCGGAAGTGGGGCTGACTTGGTGCACGCGAGCCGCAGCATGGCGGCGCACCGCTCAGGCCCGCTCAAGCAGCAGAACAAAGCCCATAAAGGCGGGCGGCATCGGGGTCGGGGATCCGCACAGAGGGACGGCAAGGGTGAGAAGATAGTAGGGAGAAGGGCGTTTTAGCTTATATTAACTTCATCCCCTTTCCCAGACTGAGCTGTCGTCTCCGGCCTGGGCGCCACACGAAAGGCCCTTTCTCAGGTGGGCGTAGAGGGACCTCTTCTTTGGCCTGGTACTGAACACAACAGCTCTTTCTGATCTTCCCTCCAGGCCGCCTAGCACCGAAAAGCCTAAGCAAGAAAGTGAGAAAAGAACTCAGCAGAGTAGACCAGAGGCATCGCTCCAACCAGCTCCGAAAGCAAAAGAAGGAGGCGGTAAGAGGAGCCGGGGTTGAGAAATGGTGCAGCTTTTCACCCGTTCTTGGTGGGTAATGCCTCGAACGAGACCCAGGGAAGGGGCCAAGGACAGAGAATAACTCTAGAGCAGTTGTCCGGCGTGCAAGTCTAGACTCGCTAGAGCACTTTTTGCTTTGGTCAGAACTTCTGCGAACCGGCTGATGCATGATGGAGGAAATGGGCATCAGTCCTGTTGGAAATGCAGTACTGGATCAAAGTTCTGAGACATTGAGATGTTTGCTGATCTTTTCCATTCTCAGGTTCTGGCAGAGAAGAGACAGCTGGGCAGCAAGGATGGCCCTCCTCATCAGGTACTGGTGGTACCCCTGCACAACAGGATTTCCCTGCCAGAGGCCTTTCGGCTGCTTCAAGACAGGGACAGTGGAATGGTACACTTGAATGAACTAGGAAGCACCCATACCTTTATGCTACTATGTCCTCGCTTGAAACGTCGGTGGTTTTTCACATCTGCAATGCCGGGTTAGAATATATAACAATATTTTCTATCATTATGTTTGAGTAATGGTAGTTGTTTTTGAGTATTATAATGTGTTGATGCCAACCATCTATTTGTTTTCTGTCTCCAGGAAATCTCCACACAGTGTTAGACATGGCTAAAGTAGCTGATACCATCCTGTTCCTCCTTGATCCACTAGAAGGCTGGGACAGCACGGGGAATTACTGCCTTTCCTGCCTCTTTGCTCAGGGACTTCCCACATATAGTAAGTGAATGGCATATTGGAGTCTGGGAAAGTAAGTGAATTAGCAGTTACTGGGCAGCTGTGATTTGCAGTGTGCTGTGATGAGTTGTTTTTAACTAGTGGTGGAGTATACAGGTATGGATTAAGCTTGGTCTATTGTTTGCAAATTATCAGTCAAGGTGCCTTTTCTTTGTTTGTTTTTGTTTTTGTTTTTGTTTTGAGACAGGATCTCAAGCTGTCCCCCTGGGCAGAGTGTGGTGGCATCACAGCTCACAGCAACCTCCAACTCCTGGGCTTAAGAAGTCTCTTGCCTCTGCCTCCCGAGTAGCTGGGAACACAGGCACTCGCCACAACTCCCAGCTATTTTTTTTTTTGGTTGCAGCCATCATTATTGTTTGACCGCCCGACCTGGATTAGAACCTGCCACCTTGGGTGTACATGGCTGGCGCCTTAGCCACTTGAGCCACAGGTGCCAAGCCAAGGTACCTTTTTATTTCTGGGCAGTCTTTTACCCAGAGAAAGAAGATAAAGTTTGATTTCACTGAAATTCTTTCATGGTAGTCAAGTATTAGGTTTAGTGATCTTTGGGCTTACAACTGAGCTGTTAGTTGTAAAGTACGGGAATTTTCATGTAGTGAATCAATATGTCATGAAGCCCTTTCTCTTTTCCTTACAGCACTAGCTGTCCAGGGGATTTCTGGCCTCCCACTGAAAAAACAAATAGATGCTAGAAAGAAACTAAGTAAAGCTGTGGAGAAACGCTTTCCAGATGACAAACTCTTCCAGTTAGACACTCAACAGGAAGCAGGGATGCTGCTCAGGCAGTTGGCTAACCAAAAGCAACGGCATCTTGCTTTTCGAGATCGACGGGCCTACATGTTTGCCCATGCTGCTGATTTTATGCCTAATGAAGAGAATGATTTGGTGGGCACCTTGAAAATTTCAGGCTATGTTCGTGGGCAGACTCTGAATGTAAATAGCTTGCTACATATTATTGGACATGGTGATTTCCAAATGAAACAGATAGATGCCCCCGTGGATCCATTCCCTTTAAATCCTAGAGTAATTAAATCTCAGAAGGACTCGCACATGGAAATGGAGGTAAGGCTGATATTTTTTAAAATCATGTATTGTAGATTGATACGTAAGATGATACAGGATGAAAACTTAAAAATTCAGGCTTGGCACCTGTAGCTCAGTGAGTAGGGTGCCGGCCACATATACTGAGGTTGGTGGGTTTAAGCCCAGCGCAGGCCTGCTAAACAACAATGACAGCTGCAAACAAAAAATAGCTGGGTGTTGCAGTGGGCACCTGTAGTCCCAGCTACTAAGGAGGCTGAGGCAAGAGAATCACTTAAGCCCAAGAGTTTGATGTTGCTGTGAGCCATGATGCCAGGGCACTCTACCAAGGGTGACATAATAAAACTCTATCTCAAAGGAAAAAAAAAAAGAAACTTAAAATTCAAAGAGAGTAGTCTGTACACTAACGCCAGTAAGGGGACCTAAGGCAATAGTCAACTATAGATGTATAGATAGATCACATATTTATGCAGCACTTTCTAGGTACCACACACTAAAGTTGGCTCTGAATTTATAGAAGACACAAAAGATATGGTTGCTGACCTCAAAGAATTGGATCAGAAAAATAGTGCAGAATGAAATAAAATTTGAGATAGTATATAGTTAAGGTACAGATAGACCTCCTGTGGAAGTTAAAAAAGTAGACTAGTGACCTTCACAGAAGAGATCAGATTTGAGCCAGGCGTTCAGGATGAATGTGATTCATGAGTTGAAGAGGGATGAAATATATAAGATAGAAATAGTGGCTCAGGGCAGCGCCTGTGGCTCAAAGGAGTAGGGCACTGGCCCCATATGCTAGAGGTGGCAGGTTCAAAATAAATACAATTTGATTGAAAAAAAAAAAGAAATAGTGGTTCAACGCCTGTGGCTCAAGCGGCTAAGGCGCCAGCCACGTACACCTGAGCTGGCGGGTTTGAATCCAGCCCAGGCCCACCAAACAACAATGATGGCTTCAACCAAAAAATAGCCGGGCATTGTGGCAGGCACCTGTAGTCCCAGCTACTTGGGAGGAGGAGGCAGGAGAATCACTTGAGCCCAGGAGTTGGAGGTTGCTGTGAACTGTGATGTTACAGCACTCTACCCAGGGTAGAGTGACAGGGTGACAGCTTGAGGTTCTGTCTCAAAAAAAAAAAAAAGAAGAAAGAATATGAAACTAGGCACATTGACGGATGAAAGGTTTTTGTGAACTTTGCAGCAATCAAGCCTGGTGCTGTGGCTCACACCTTATAATTCTAACACTTTGGGAAGGTGAGGCAAGAGGGTCACTTGAAACGAGGAGTTCAATACTAGCCTGAGTAACATAGTAAGACCCTGTCTCTACAAAAAGAAAAATTATCCAGGCTTAGTGGTGTGAACCTGTGGTCCCAGCTAGTTGAGAGGCTGAAGCAGGATAACTTGGACCCGGGAGTTTAAGACCAGCCTCAGCAACATAGTCAGTCACTGTTTCTGCAAAAAAAAAAATAAAAATTAAAAAATTAGCTGGGTGGGGTGGCACATGCCTGTGGTCCCCATTGCTTGGGAGGTTGAGGTAGGAGGATGGCTTGAGCCTAGGGATTACAGGCTGCAGTTGTCTGTGATCATGCCAGTGTATTCTAGCCTGGGTGACAGAGCAAGTTGATATTTCATCTCTTTTTTTTTTTTTTTTTTTGGTCCAGGGCTGGGTTTGAACCCGCCACCTCTGGCATATGGGGCCGGTGCCTTACTCTTTTGAGCCACAGGTGCCACCTGCAAGTTGATATTTTAAACGGGGGGGGGGCAGAATTAGGCAGCTCCTGTGGCTCAGTGGGTAGGGTGCCAGCCCCATATACCGAGGGTGGAGGGTTCAAACCCAGTCCTGGCCAAACTGCAACAAAAAATAGCCAGGCATTGTAGTGGACGCTTACAGTCCTAGCTACTCAGGAGGCTGAGGCAAGAGGATCACCTATGCCTAGGAGCTGGAGGTTGCTGTGAGCTGTGATGCTACAGCACTCTACTGAGGGTGCTAGAGTGAAACTCTGTCTCACACACACACAAAAAGGCAGAGGTGTAGAGACTTAAGTAATGTCTTAGAAATTAGGAAATAACCATTTGGAAAATTTTGGCTTGTTTCATTCACCTTCTACATGAGAATTAATGGTTTGGGATCTTTCTGATTACTGCATTAGATTTAGCTGATTTTTGGTTAATGTTTGATTAATCACCTATTTTTGGTTTTCAGATTTGTGCTGTGGATGATGTAGCTGATATGGAAGAAGACCTTAGGGTTCTAGTGAAGGCAGACCCTGAAAGACAGGAATCCTTGCAAACAGAGGCTATTCCAGATCCAATGGAGGGGGAGCAAACCTGGCCCACTGAGGAGGAACTGAGTGAGGCAAATGGTTGGTATTGGCAAACTTGTTCATAATTCATGCAGCCTAGAACAGTGAATTTTGTCTAGCTGCTCACAGTGAGGATCCTATAGACTGGAGTGAAATGAGGATATAGTTGAAAGTTGTAACTTCTTGACCCAAATATTTTGTGTTTACACTAAGCAAACATTGGACACAGCTTTGCTCCATTTCTCAAGATGACTTCTGTTAGGCCAGGTGCAGTGGCTCACTCCTGTAATCCCAGCACGCTGGGAGGCTGACCCAGGTGGGTTGCCTGACCTCATGGGTTTGAGACCCTGTCTCTAAAAAAATAGCCATGACTTGTGGCAGATACTTGTAGTCCCAGCTACTTGGGAGGCCAAGGCAGAGGATTGCATGAGCCCAAGAAGTTTGAAGTTGCTGTGAGATAAAGACACCATGGCAGACCGGTACAGTGGCTTACGCCAGTAATCCTAGTACTCTGGGAGGCTGAGATAAGTGGATTGCTTCAGCTCATGAGTTCAAGACCAGCCTGAGCAAAAGTGAGACCCTGTCTGTAAAATAGCCAGGCATTGTAGCAGATGCCTGTAGTCCCAGCTACTTGGGAAGCAGAGGTAAGAAGGATCACTTGAGCCCATTTTAACACAAGCATTTTTTTTTTTTTTTTGAGACAGAGTCTTATTTGGTCACCCTCAGTAGAGTGCCATGGTATCTTTATTATTTATTTATTGCTTGTGTTAAAATGAACAGATTAAAAACGGCAGATTCGGGTGGCACCTGTGGCTCAAAGGAGTTGCGCCAGCCCCGTATACCAGACATGGTGGGTTCAAACCATGGGCCTGGCCAAAAACTGCAAAAAAAAAACTATCAGATTCTTTTCATGGTTTATTTAGCTGCATAAGTAGTGCTAGTTGTGAAACAGGTGAATTAAATTTGGAAGTAGTTCTATTCATAATGTTGGCTAGAGATTTCTGTGTTCATAGCAGTATTCTAGGGAGTTAGTTTTTATATGACTTGTGTTTTTTAATGTTTGGTGGTGATGAGGAATGAGGAAAATAAAGACGATAGAAAAAGAGTAGGATTGGGTGGCGCCTGTGGCTCAAAGGGGTAGTAGGGCGCTGGTCCCATATGCTGGAGGTGGCGGGTTCAAACCCAGCCCCAGCCAAAAACTGCAAAAAAAAAGAAAAGAGTAGGATTGACCTACCTGAGAATAACCAGAGTAATAGGGGAAAGGTGGTATATGTTAATTGTTTAATTTGTTTGGGCTTTTACAGTGAAGGAAAGCTCCAGAGTGGTGAAGAAGGTCCCCAAAGGAACATCCAGTTACCAAGCTGAATGGATTTTAGATGAAGATGGTGGAAGTGGTGGGGAAGGAGATGAATATGATGCTACAGAACATGAGGATTTCATGGAAGAGGAATCTCAGGTAAAGAATTGGGCCCTTAGGGCAGCACCTGTGGCTCAAGGAGAAGGGCTCCAGCCCCGTATACTGGAGATAGAGGGTTCAAACCTGGCCCTGGCCAAAAACTGCAACAAAAATAAATAAATAAATAAAATATTTTAAAAAGAAGAAGAAGAAAGAAAGAAATGGGTCCTTAGACTGCTTCTGTGTACATCTCCAAATGCAAGGCAAACTGTAACTCCTAATTTTGAGGTGTGTGTGTGGTCCGTTTCTTTTTTTTTTTTTTTTGAGACGGAGCCTCAAGCTATCCCCCTGGGTAGAGTGCCATGGCATCACAGCTCATAGCAACCTCCAACTCCTGGGCTCAAGCGAGTCTCCTGCCTCCGCCTCCCAAGTAGCTGGGACCAC
>CAUYQV010077260.1:0-19432 GCA_963574575.1 Galagoides demidoff
TGGCCGTCTTGCAGTCCCTGGCCTGCACAGCTATATCCTCTGTTTTACATCACAGACCTGAAAGTTAGAAGTCGGTCCTAAAATAGATTGATCTGCAGAATTAAATGATAAACTAAGCTTAAGGAATCTTATTTGCCTTCATCTTTTCAATTCTTAAAGTAGCCTATCAAATTTCTACCCTGTTTAAAGTAGCCTCTAAACCAGTTGAGAATTAGTCCATCATTTGAGACTGATCTACACCATTCCCTGTAAAATATTTTGGATTCTCTTGTAGACACAGAGTGTGGGGCATAGATTGCTTGCTGTCTAGGGCAGGGGGCGCCTATCCCAGGGGTCCTCTGTTTGCTGCACAGATGAGGGGAGCTGCAGTACATAGATGTAGACACTCAGGATGACCCTCTGTGGAGAGCTGAACTGCAGATCCAAAGTGTGGAAGGAATTATCAACAGCCACCAAGAAATGATGGGTGTCCAAGGTAGCCTGTACCGGCTTGTTGTCTGGGTATAAATCATGGAGTGCAGCCATGAGAGGGATGAGAGCTCTGTGCAGGTGACGGCTGTGTCACAGAGCAGCAGGAGAGGGTGGGCAGGGCAGGTCTGGTGTTTCTACACCCCGGGCTGGTCGGGAGCCCTGTGCTTCACCCAGAGTCCTTTTAGGAAAAGCTGACACCCCCAAATTACTGTAAGTGCTTCCCCATCTCTGTATTTTCTTCACACAAATAACATTCACGTTCTGTGTTTAGAGAGTGGCCAGGCTGAGTCCTTGGCCTGAGGGATCCAGCGCCCAGTGCATTCATCCCCTGGGTGCTGCGGGGAGCCAGGCGGTGGGCCCAAATCCTTCTTTTGCCACAGTTTTCTGCCTGTGAGGCCTGGGATGCCTTTCATTCTCACACCTCAGCTTACTCTTGTGGAAACGGGAATAGTGTCCGCTGCTCGGGGTATTCTAGGATTAGCCAGGTAGGGCAGCGAGTGCCTGCGATGGGGAGAGGCTGGACGCGGGCAGCAGTTGTCCTGATGTTGTTACACACTCGTCATCAGAAATGGTAGCTGGACCTCTCTGCACGGCCGAGCCAGGAACACGTGTGAATGTGGTGGGTGTGAAGGGCTCTCTTTGACCCTGTGGGGTGAAGCCTGGAGCTGGCAAAGGCCCAGAGCCAAGTCCAGGGGGACAGCCCCCAGCTCAGTCTCCCCTGAGGCCCAGCCTTGCTCCAGCCCTGGGCCCCCTTAAGATTCTCTCAGACACCCCATATTCTTTGTAATAATTTTTTTTCCTTCAGATTAACAACCAGATATGGAAAGCATTTGGCCATCCCACTCTTCCTGAGAGGTAGCTAGGGACGGCCCTGTCATGTAGCACAGGTGCCCCGCGCAGGTGGGGCTCCAGGGACTCTCAGTTTGCTCTTCCCCTGCCCTGTGACCAGTGTATAATGTGGGCCATGGAAAGGGAGGTGTCCAGGGGCTGCTGGAAAGAGCAGGTGCGTGTGTGAAGCTGCCTGGGGCAGGAGCCGGCACCCTGCTCCACAGCTGAGTTTGGTCAGCGCACCCACGTGTGCTTTAAAGTTAAAACAGATGAGGAATGACCGAGTGAAATGAATTCTTAATCAGACTTCATCTGGTGGATTGAGTGGAATTTTTCTGTTGAAAAAAAAATTTAAAAATCAATCTCTGGGGACTTTGGTGTTTGGTTCATATGTGAAAATAGTAACTGAAGACCAGGGGAATGTTATTAGCAGGTGTTCTGAGGAATTAAGGCAAGGAGAAGCAGCATCTGTGGCACGTATTAGCATGTGCTGGGGATCTGGGGCCACCCCAGACACAGGATGGGACAAAGCCCATGCAACCAAGCAGGCCTTAGGCTTTGTTTCAGGAATTACAAACACAAAGAAAGCACGCCCCTGCTCAGACTGTTTGACCCAACATGGTGTCTCGGGTAATGTATTTTAAGCCTTTAATAGAAGGAATAATCAGAGCAAGTGGAGGTAGCTGTTTAATTTCCTAAACTGTGTGCATTTGAGGAAATGTATGCATGTGCGTTTGTGACTGCACGGCTATTATAATGGCAAATTTATTTTGCTTTTCACTTAATGAGAAATGTATTTAGGTTTAACTCAGGCTTTAGTTTCATTTTTTAAAAATGGAAATAAGGTATTCCCATATCCATTAATCTAAGACCTAGTTGGATTCAAAAGAAAATTTCATAAGGGCGCAAATATTCTTCCAGACTCAGCCTGGACTCTGGGCCAAGCATAGCCAGCTTCCATGCACAGACTGTATTTTCCTTCCCGTTTAAAGTCTGTCTCAGAATAGAACTATTTCTATTGTAGAAGCAATGGCAACTTAAATCGCATTTCTAAATATAATATGTTCAAGGCAGTCACTTTAAAAATTTATATCTGAAATCATACCGCTTTAATCTTTACTTTTTACACTCAAGGTAGTTGATGAATTGCAAAGAATATTTTCTGCCTAATTCATTTCTATTGCTTTTTAAAATCTTATGAATTGATTTGTGAGATGTAAATTCTTTGTTGGCTTTTGCCCTGGAAAGTTGATGTTGTATCTTTTCTTAATTTTTTTTTATCCATTCAGGAGTAATAAAAAGTGTTTCTGCTTAACCTTATGACAATATTTTGAATGCTAAGATGAAGCCTGATAAATATTTGGAACCCTTCAGAGGAAAGTGCTGTGAACATAGTGCTTGTTACAGTATAAATGACAAGTTTTGTATCGACTCATGCCGCTGTGCGTACTAAGACATTGCCTCCATCTCTGCTGGTGTCACTGCACCTGTGCCGTCCTGCTTTCTGAGGCACGAGGAAATTGAAGCCTACAGCTTCTAATTCTCTTTCTTATTACTAGCGGAGCCCCAGTGTAGAGCAAATAATGGTTTAAATTAGTTTTGCTCTTGAAGTGAACAAAACGAATGGAAGTTTCACTGTTGGGGAAAGCAGTGAATTAGATCCAGATTTTCTCCAGGGTGGTAATTAAATTTCTAGGTAAATCTTGTTGCGACTGAGAGGCGTAAGGTTCTTTTTGATATTCTGAGTCTGATCTAACAGAAGCAGCATCGGGCTTTTTTCCTTTTTCTCTTTGAGCGTTCTGTGTGAATGAACTGTGGTCTAAGTGGTAAACGTGGTGTCAGTTACTGACTGTGAGGCTTTCATCGTTTAATCAGAATAAAAGGTATCATTCAGAAACTGTGTTTGTTTTCTAGGGACACAACCAAATCATAACGTACAGCAGACCCATCTATTTTTGTGTGCTGTGTGGCCTTATTTTGCTTCTTGATACAGGGGCCAAAGCCAGGCACCCTCCCCATTACGTTGTATATGGCCTGAAGCTCTTCTCTCCCGTGTCCCTGCAGTCGGCTAGGGACTACTTAATAGGTAAGTTCACTGTGGGGTTGTGCGGAAAAATGGGGGTCGGGAGTTGTCTCTCTTTTATCTTCTGCAGCTCTAGTTGGAGAAGCTGCCTCCCTTGGTTATTGGGTGGAGAGATGTGTGTTTCCCTCTTGGCTGGTACTTCTGTAGAAGATGGCGGGGAAGCCCAGGCCCCAAAGCATTCAGTGATGGAACCCACTTAAAGGATTTCGGTATTCGTGATCAAGAAGTTACAGCACTGTGATCTGAAGAACAGTCGCTGTGGTGTCTACTGGGGGCTTCTGCCATCAGGTGGCAGCATGAACAGGCGTGACTCTCAGCTCAGGTGAAGTCCTGGCTGCTCTGGTCGCTCCAGTCAGCACGGGGGCCTTGAAGTTGGGTCTGTGTTTGGCACGAAGTGCTCTGTGTAAACCAGTCCCTGCATTGTGTAATGTTCAGACCACTGGCTATTTGAATTCCAACTTTGCCACTTCACTAGATGTGTGACCATAAGTAAAACCAAGTGGGGAGAAACACACTGCCCAGCTTGGAAGTCACTGCAGGTTTTAAATGAGGCATCATGCTTGAACATACAGAGCGGTGAGGGAGGGTGCACAGCTATTGTCATTATTATGCACAGAGGCTGCTCCAGTATTGACCTGTAGCTCTGAAGACCTGACTGCCAATGCTCAGAGAATTCTTGTGCAGACATCAACGGGCTTACACACCTGCTGACTTGTAATTGGCTATGATGGCATTTGCCAACTGAGCTGATAAAGGGCAGCTCCTAAAGTGACCAGCCTGCATCTCTCACTTGCCAGATAGAAATCCTAAGACTATCAAAGCCGTAGATCACATCACCCTTTCCACACCCCCAGGATAGCTCCTTGGGTCTCTCCAGTGGAGGTGGATGTGGCATAAGCTTTCATGTGCTCCTGATAGGTGGGCTCTCTGGTGGGCGTTCTGTCCTCCGGCCTCCCTCGCCACGGCCCTTTTTCTTCCTGCTGTGTCTGTATTCACTCCCCTGCACCCAGCCCACCGCAGCCCACTGTTCTAGGCGTCCTTGGCACTTCCAGTTACATCACCTGAGCAGCTGTTTCGCTTCTTAATGCCAAAGTGTGAGGCACCACTTTTCAGAGTCTCTGAGGTCAGTTAGGAAACAGAAACCTGTTGGTTAAAAAAACATAGGGAGAGGTCCCATGGTTAGACTCCTGGTCGTTGCTCAAAAATATCTGTTTCTACTCTTCCTGAGAGTTTTACTTTACTTCTTTGTCATCTGATGCTCTGTCGGTTGGAACACACATGCACACACATACGCGCACACCCACACAGACACATGCACACACATATACACACATACGCACACACCCACACAGACACATGTACACACTCATACATACACATGCACACACATACGCACACACCCACACAGACACACGTACACACTCATACATAAACATACACACACATATACACACATATGCGCACACCCACACAGACACACACAGACACATGCACATACCCACGCATATACACACATATGTGCACACCCACACAGACACACACAAACACATGCACACACTCATAAATACACATGCACACACATATACACACATACGCGCAAACCCACACAGACAAACGCACATATCCACAAAGACACACACACACACACCCCCACGCACACACGCACATACAGACACACACACCCACACAGACACACGCACACAGATACATGCACATACCCACACAGACACATGTACACACCCACACGTACACATGCACACACATATACACACATACGTGCAAACCCATACAGACACATGCACATACCCACAAAGACACACACACACCCACCTACCCCCACGCACACACATACACATACACATACATGCACATACAAACACACACATCCACACATACACTTGCCCACACCCACACAGACATATGCACGCATACACATGCACACGCATGCATATATCCACACATACACACACGCACTCACACACATGCACACACACACACACCCACCCACAGAGTAAGGAAGGCGAAAGGCTCTCTGTTGTCTTTACCTCCTTATTACTTAGCCCGCCCATCCTCCTTGTCCACTGAGTTGCAGGGAGAAGTTAGAGCCTGAGTGGATAGAGACGCCTGGTCATTACTGCACACACTGAGGAGGGCTATTCTTTCCTGCCATCTTCTTTTTGCAAATAGCAGCACTGGGGGCGAGAGCTCAAGGGCACACAGGGCCTGGGATTAGAGGTGGAGAAGAGGGCGTAAAGGGATTTTAGAAGATGTTCAAGAAACGTTTGTATGAAGTGTTGCCTTTTCCCTCTCCAACCCACATTCTACCCTGGGTACCTCCTGGCCGTATTTTCTCCAGGTTAGTGGTTACTGTTGGTAGAGTCCCACTCTTACAGGTCACCAGGGTCTGTGCCTGGCCAGGAGCCCACTGCTGGGGCCTCTTCCCTTCTCCTCCTCAGTGTAGTGTTCCTCCTGTCTCCCCCACCCTTAACCACGCCAGTCAACAACTTCACACGTCCCTTCGTTTGCTTCCATTGTCTGTCCTCTGGCAGCTCCTACTTCTCAGTTTGTAACCTCTGCGTGGCAGGCTGTTTGTGTTTGTGGTGTTTGATTAATGTCTGTCTCCCTCACTAGCTTATCTGCGCAGTGAAGGCAAGACCTGCCTGGTTTCTCTGCACAGAGTCCTCAGCGGAGTCTGCTATCCACAGACACTAACTGAATACACGTTAAATGCGTGAAATGATGCTTTAAGTACTAAAGAGATTAATGGACAAATGAACTCTTGGAATGCTTCCCATTCATAAATTAGGAAAGGCTACAGTCAATTTGCCTGTGGAATAAGTTGGGACTTATGATCTGTAGAAAGAGATTTGGGGGCAGAAGAGCCTGACATTTATTCCATTGACAAATTGCTTTTTGGTACATAGGTCTCTCCTTCTGCTTTTGTTTTTTCTTTTGTTGTTGTTTAATTTGCTGCTGTAAAAAAGCCAGCCCTGTTGACTAAGTGCTGTTGTCTCGGCAAACTTACAAAGGGTGTTAGGATGGGAGGTGTTATTGCAGCTCAATAAGTTAAGTCCTCAATGTACTGGGAAATAGCCTGAGACTTGACTTTTAGCAGTGGCCCTTGTTCTGGAATATGTTTCTAGCTATGCACATTCACGTTTTATTTTTCTTCAAATCAGTCACACTTGGGACTGGACAAGGAGCATTCTTTTAGTGGAAGACCCCTTCCCTCATGAAATTTTCTCCCTAATAACATATCTTTGTCTTCTTGTCAACAGTGACAAGTAAGAATGTTGGTAAATATTCCTGTAAGTTGACAAAGTCACTTATGGGGTAAAGATAAATAGAAAAATAGAACAATAGCAATCTCTGTGGAATGACTGCGTTGAACACACTAATTTGCACTAAGCAGAAAGAGGTGGTGAAGTGAATTTAGACCACACGGAAAAGAGGAAGGACGGAGAGGCTTATACTGTGTTTCTGACCTCAGGAGGGAGAACAACGGCAATCTGAAGCTATCTCTTCTTTGTGGCGCTTCTTCACCCTGTTTCCCCCTCTACCAAGGGATCTAAGTAGTCCCTGGCTCCTGCCATTCCTACGTCCAGGGAGCAGCCAGAGAGAAGAAAAAATTGGGAGAAAACAGGAGATTAGAAGCAAAAAGGAGTCTATTTGTTTCCGGGCTGCCATGCAGATTACCCCAAACAAGTGGCTTAAAACACCAGAAATTTGTTGCCTCCAGTTCTGGAGCCCAGAAGTCAAAGGTGTCAGCAGGGTCGCAGCCTGTGAAGGCTCCAGAGAGGGGCCTGGAACACGCCTGTCTCCAAGGCTCATCCAGGGCTGTCCCCGTGTGTCAGCACAGTTCTCCATCTGTGTGTGTCTCTGCCCAAATTTCACCCTTTTTATAAGGACACTAGTCATATCAGATGAGGGCCCAGATGGACCCTAATGCCCTCAGCTCAGCTGGTTAATCTTCCAAGGCCTTATTTCCAAATACAGTCATATTCACAGTTACTGCAGGTGAGGATTTCAACATTTTTTGTAGGAACACATTGAACCCATGTCAAGGGCCATTTAGGAGACAGGATGAGAGAGAAGCAAGAACTAAGTCTGTGTGACATTGTTTACCATCGGCGGCCAAAGGTGACCTTGTGTTGGGCGGGCACGTTAATCCTTTTGCAGATGCCAGGGGGCAGGACGTATTTCCCAGAGCTGCACCTTATCGGGGATCTCTCATTCCCCCTGTGGCTCAGCGGTTTGTGCTCAGCCTTGTGACCCATTAGGGCGAGGAGGCAGCCCAGGAATCCAAGGACCCTCTGCAGCTCACTCTGCCCCCCGGGCAGAGCCAGGGGTGGGAGTCAGTGAGGCGGACGCTGCAGGGAAGACGGAGAAGCTCCTGTCACGTGTGGTGCAAGGAGAGGAGCGTCTCACAAGCAAGCGAATGTCAGATAACAGACAATGGAAGGAGGAAAAAGGAGGATGAGAGAAGAGACATGAACACTGAGGATAATGTGTCGTTTCGCTTCCTCTTACGATCTTCATATATATTCACCTGGTGCACTTTCCTCTCACTGCAAGGACACTTCCTTTGTTTTTATTTCTAGCAGTATGTCCATCGAGTCCTTCCTAGTCAGCACTCATTTCCTGCGCTTATGCAGAGACCGTGACCTCTGGGCTGGGATTTCTATTACTTTCCATTTGCGTAACTTTGGCAAAAGCCCCTGAGTGAGTCTGGCTTTGTGATTATCCTGTGGGTGAGAAAGCCAGGAGGCCTTCAGTTCTTAGTGTATTTCCAAAGGAGCAGGACCCAAGCCAGAGCATGCCCAGAGGAGTAGGGTCACGTGGGCTACCCTGGGTCTGGGAACTGGGAATGAACTGGGATGTGCAACCCAGAGAAGAAACCCTTGGGTGCCAGAGGTGTGCAGATACAGCAGCTTCCGATTGTTCAAGGGCCACATGGTGAGAGCCTGTCCCAATCAATCAATCGATAAAATTTAAAAAGTAAAACAAAACCAAATAAAAACCCTGCTACATCAAAGGGAGATGTATGCTGTAGCCATAATAACCAGTCCTAGCTGGTAGTAGGTGTATTCCAGCTCACTGTAAGGAAGACCTGCAAAATGGCCTGCTTTAGAGCTGTCAGGTACAAGACTAAGTTGCTTGGTGAAACAAGGGGTTCCCTGGCCTGGGAGAAGTTCAGGCCGCAGGAGATCAGCCAGTAGTTGTGGCCCTGGCCCATGGACTTGATGGATTCTTTAAACCCCTGCCTAGGACAACGCAGCTTCAGTAATACAACCCTTGGTGATAAGTGGGGGTTTGGTAACCAGCTGCTGAATCATAACTCAACCTTTCCTGAATACTCAGACCTCCCCTTTCTGTGTCTTATACGAAGGTCTATTCCTGGCCTCAGTTGTCCGTTTGGGACCATTAACACCCAGAGCAGGTGTGCTGCAGACCACGTGAACACTTCCCGTCAGCCTCGGGGGTCAGTGTCTGTTCCAAGGTGTCTTCATTCTACACGCTTGGCACCCCAGACCTGAAGATGTAGCAATTCATGTTATTCACAAAAGAAATGAGAACTTCTAATATTTTTATTTATGAATTTTGTTTGGAAAGATGCAAAACTATACCAGAAGTTTCTGCATTGATGATAACTGGTGAGGAAAATGAGTGAGGAAGAAGTGAAAGGCAGTCACAGACCCACGCAGTGGGACGCTAACAGAACGTGTTTGTTCACAGGGAAAATTGCAAATAGCGATGGGACATTCCTATTTTTTACTTTTGGGAAAAAGGACAAAATAATTTCAGCAATTTTAAGTGTAGTTCTTTAGTTCTTCAAAATCCCTGGTAACGTAGCAAGCGTTTGACTGATTTT
Organism: Galagoides demidoff; assembly: GCA_963574575.1. Taxonomy (NCBI): domain Eukaryota; kingdom Metazoa; phylum Chordata; class Mammalia; order Primates; family Galagidae; genus Galagoides; species Galagoides demidoff. The sequence goes on from CAUYQV010077260.1 coordinate 9,255, forward strand.
TCATTCACAGTAACGGCCACCTGACCGCTGAGGAACGAGAACTCCACTGTCCCCTCCTTCCCTCCACAGCTTTTATTTAAAGGCTGGAGCTTCCTCGAGTGGCCTCCTTCACTAAATCCCTGTGTCGCACCCACAGCCGGGCATCCTCAGCCATGATGTCCGGCCTCTCCCTATGCGGCTCCCACAGCCGGGGCATCCTCAGCCATGATGTCTGGCCTCTCCCTATGCCGCACCCACAGCCGGGGCATCCTCAGCCATGATGCCTGGCCTCTCCCTATGCTGCACCCACAGCTGGGGCATCCTCAGCCATGATGTCTGGCCTCTCCTGCCAGTTCATTTTCCTCGTGCTGTTATTTATTGTGCTCCAGTTCTTTTCCCTTCTGTGGTTTTTACTGCATTGGCTAGTGTATTTCTTATACAGAATAAGAAATATCTTTACCTGTGATTTGCTGAATATTTAAGTGTCTTTAATATCATTCCTTGTGCAGACTCTGCCCTGCTGGTCTTCATTCTCAGTGTAGTGTCTCTCTCTACACACACTCACACTTACACTCAGCACTTTGGAGGACAAACTAATAAAATCTCATTGCCATTTCTCTCTGCCCCTGAAGTGGAAGGTATAGCATAGTATAAAATCATCATCGTCAGGTTTTGAGCCCTAGCATTAAGAGAAGAGGAAATATCCAGTTTACTTGAAAATTTATGTATCAACATTCCTTCTTTTTTACTAATTTTTAAAAATATCTTTAATTTCAATATTTATTTATTTCTCAGATAGTCTTGCTCAGGCTAAAGTGCTGTGGTGTCACCCTAACTCATAGCAACCTTGGATTATGGGCTAAAGTGATCGTCCTGCCTCAGCCTCCTGGGTTGCTGGGTGACAGGTGCCCACCACAATGTCTGGCTAGTTTTTTCTATCTTTAGTAGAGAGGTGGTCTCACTCTTGCTCAGGCTGGTCTCCGAGTCCTGAGCTCAAGTGATCCTCCTGCCTTGGCCTCCCAGAGTGCTGGGATTACAGGCGGGAGCCGCTGTGCCCAGCCAGGAGTAACACTTTGATGCTCATGACTCACATGTTCTGTAATTAAATTTCTGTTTGTTTCTTATATATTTCATATCTCTGAGTCCCATTTAAAAAGCTTAAAAAATTACGTCTTATATTTATGTCTAGCATATCAGTATTTATATCTTATTGCCTGCTTTGTGTGAAAAACAACTGATTTTGATGCTGTACTTTTCTACAATATAGTTGAAATTTTGCCACAGAAAACATTACAACAAAATCTCCGTGTGTCTAGACACGCAGCTTCAACTTCACGCAGAGGTCCTGATAGAGCCGTCATGTTTATACAGCTGTGCTGTTCTATAATCCTCATTTCATCGCTACTTTTAATTAACTATTGAAAAGGAGGGCATCTTTTTTTGGGAAACACGATTCAGTCCATCGCAAGGAGCATTTAAGAAAAAAGATGAGAGAAGAAATAACTAATTACATGTGACAGTGTTTACCCGCTTGTGGCCAAAGATGGTGCCTGTTTTAACCAAATAATATTAGCTAACTATTTTAAGCGAATGGGGCTCAGAGTCCATAGCTCAGTGAGTAGGGTGCTGGCCGTACACACCAAGGACGGTAGGTTTGAACCCGGCCGGGCCTGCTAAAAAAACAATCACAACTGCAACAAAAAAGAACTGGGCGTTGGGTGTGGGGGCGCCTGTGCCCCAGCTACTCGGGAGGCTGAGACAAGAGAATCCCTTGAGCCCATGAGTTGGAGGTTGCTGTGACCTGTGACTCCATGGCACTCTACCCAGGGTGACAGCTTGAGACTCTGTTTCAAAACAAAAAAGAAAGAAAAGAAAAAGAGAACGGGATAGACAAATACTCTGATTCCTCTAATCTCACTATGGAAACTGCGTTTCTGTTTTCCAGCTCCCTTATCATCCTGACTCATTTCCCACTGTGGTTTATGTACAGTTTTAGGACACAGTTCCAATGTCTAGACGTATTGGATTTCAAATCAAATTTCCTTAGTTTTATTGAGGTTTATCGGCATCAAACTCCATGCCATTCTCCCCAGACAGAAAGGAAGGCAGGTGTACTGTAGCTCTGCTAAGGGGAATTTCCACGCAGCCCAACTTGAATAGAATTAAGCCGCAGAGAATGCCGGGACAGTCCCTGTGAAGCGCTGTTCCTCTGAGTCACCTGTTCTCATCAGTTGTGTTATTGCCTTGTTCTGATGGTGTGTGTGGCACTACCTCCCTCTTCTGGGCCGGGGCCACCTTCATCTGCTGGGCGATGCCGTCCCCCTAGAGCCAGCATCTCCTAACAGTGTGCGCAACTGCCTCACCCTTGCACTCTCCACCCCTCTGTGAGAGTCTTAAGCTCTCACTAAACTAAGTCTCCAGTCAGTGCTTGGAATGTGCTAGACTCTTAGCCACCCAGATGCTCGAGGTCAGAAGTCCCGGGTGAAGATCCCCTTCAGCTCCAGTGTTCCCTTCTCCGCCTAGGAGGGGACTGTGGCCACCCCTGTGTTTTTGACGTCCCAGGACTTCTTCCCAGTTTCCTTTCTCCCACCCCCGATTTCCCCATCCAGCTGCCTCCAACTACAGACCGGTCTTCTGATACTCTGTCTCGGGGGTCTGTGCTTGGTCCTGGGCCTGTCTGCGGGCCTCTCCAAGGGCTTCCTCCTCGGGTCAGCTCCAGGGTGAGGGGAGTGCAGGGGTCCCTCCAGCATCCCGGGTCGGGTGGCCTGGAGCGGAGCGGGCAGCGTGGCGACAGGCAGTTACTGCGGCTTCTCATTGGTCCCGTTTGTTCACTTTCAGCATTTTTATATTGCTTCCCTGCGATTTCTCTCCTTGGGCTCTTCCCGCAAATCAACACTTTCTGCATTTATCTTTTGGAACAAATTGACATGCTGTTTTTTGGAGGTTCTGGTAAGTCCTTTATATCTCCTCTTGCTGTAAAGTTGGGAGAAGGGCTAACTAGCCTTGGGCAGGGGATAAGGGACTAGATGGTAGATGTTCTTTGTCCTGTGCATTTAAACAACGTTGGTTTGGGTCAGGAAGGGCAATGATGGGCACGTTTGGAATCATGCAGCCAAACCAGAAACTTAGTTGAGCATAATCAAAGAATTCTACAATTTGGAATAGGTTTGGTGTCCTTCAAAGTGTACCTAAGAGTATTGTGTACGTGAGAGTGTGTGGATGGGGGCACATGTGTGTGCATGTGTGTTTGAGCATGTACTTTTATAAGCCTGGGAGTGTATCAGTCTGTGGAGGTTGTGTGATATTGTGAATGTGTACTGTGTGTGTACTTGTAAGCAACAGGTGACCTGTATCCCTAAACCATCACCTTGACTGTCCGTTAATGTTGAGACCACGATGTAAACTCTCACCCAGTGCTTACCCGGAGGTACTGTGCAGGTTGCTTAGCTTTTCAGCCTACTCTGCTAGAACTGGGAATGAATGTGCCGACCTCACAGGCGTGCTCTGGGGTTAAATGAAGTCAGGTATGGAAGCTGATTAGTGTTTCTACCCATTACACACATGCACACATATGGACACACACATGCACATGCACACGCACACATACACATATATACAGACATGCGCATGCACATATAAACATGCACACATATGGACACATGCATATACACACATGCACACATGGACACACATATAAACATGCGCACACACATATACACACATGCACACCCATATACACACATACACATGCTCAAACACACTATGTGCTTGTTCCCCCCACCTTCCCCTTTCTTCCCCTGAAATTGCTATTCAGGATTTCTACCTCGGCCCGCAGCTTTCACCTGTCAGCTCTGAGGTCTCCCTCCCTTCCTCTGACATGTCCACTCTGTCTTTTAAGAATGCTGTAAATGTTCTTCCTAAATGTTTTTCTCTTGAATTTTTATTAAATGGCCAGTCTCTTTCTTGCACTTGTGAGTCACCCAGTGCCTTTGATGGGTCCCATGGGTGTATTCTCTCTGCCCCCTCAGGTGGCATCTTATATTTGAAAGCTACAACCATTCCTGCACTTTTGTATAAGATTGGTTGATTTTGAGAGTGGCTGGTCTAAGAAGAACTGTTGCTGTTTGTGTTCCAGCTGTGTCGGGGCTCACCTCGGCCGTGTACGGTGTGGCCCGGAGCGTCCTGGCAGCTGCCCTGCTGCACGCGGTCTGCTTCAGTGCGGTGAAGGTAGGTGTGAGGACGGGGGACCTCGTCTTTCTTCTCAAATTAATTAAGTCAGCTTACCTTTAAAACTAAGTAAATGTTTTCTCCAGCTGCACAAGAAATGGGATCTGAGCAGATCAGGGAATAAAAGGGCCAAGCTGAGCCTCAGCAGGGTCAAAAGACAGGCCAGATGCCTGGTTTGCCCTGGTGAGGCCGGCCTCGCTGTCCTGCCCTGCTGCAGGTGTTTGGCTGCCAAGGTCATGTCCTCACCTTGCCACAAAGATCACAAAAGCCACAAAGTGTTAGAATCTAGAAAACAGATGGACTATAAACTAATCCAGATGGAGAAAATGGAAACGTAGGCTGGCAGCAAGGGAAGCCTAAGAGGATGAAAAAACAAGATGAACACCACCTTCAAGAGGACAGAAAGCTGTATCAGAAAAGAAACGTAGCTATTGCCCAGACGTGGTTCAGCTCTGACTCTTATATATTTGTGATGATTTGAATGATCGGCATGGTATATCTATCACAGAAGAATGGAAGAGGTGGAGTGTGTTGGGGGCGCTCAAAATCCTATCGTCCACATTAAAAAGTTAGCAAATAGTATCTAAAATTGAAAAACAAGCAAGAAATAGCAAAGCAAGTATGTTATTTGGCAATATGGAGATGAACAAGAGGAGAGACAGCTGAAAGTCACTGCTTTTGGGACTCAGGGCAGGGCAGGCTGCCACTGTCTGTTCTCCGTGCTGTGTGAAGTCCAAACACAATTGTACACATGATGCCTCCGGGCACCTGCCATTAGTAGGACAGGAATTCATACTGTCTTTCTGGACTTTGCAGAAACCTTGCGCTTAACATTTTAACTTCAGGTATTCCTTTGATATAATAAAAACTGAGTGTAAAAGAGTGCATAAAAATCATAGTGTTCTAAAGTGTTTTTAACATAAATCTTGTGACCATTTCTAAACTAATGTTTTGAGAGATTAACTTAAAATCTTATTAAATTGATCATTGGTGGTGGTAGAAAGTTAATCATTTATTTCCCTTTGTGGAAGGAAAGGAATCTGCCATTTTATATCCCAGACCTTCACAGTTCAATTAATTTATTTGTAGTAATCAATAGAGTAATTCCCTCTCTCTCTCTTTCCGTTCCTTCTATATAGATCTTTTCTTACAGGAAAAAAAAGGAGGGGGGATGCTAGGGAGAAGGTTCTTTTTTCTAAGACACAAAGGTAATCTGTGCTAAGACACAAAGGTAATCTGTGTGTTCATGCTGATCACGTTTGTGCCACACTTACACCATTGCGGGGACCAACAATCTTATAATCAGTGTTTCTTTTGACCTACATTCCTTTATTCAATCACAAGGCCCAGATATTTCATTCCATGTAGGAAAGGTATGTGGATAGGTATCTTCTGAGTCCATTTTGGTTTTTATTTTATTTTATTTCAGTTTAGTTTATCTTATAGTTTTGTTTTATTTCTAATTAATATGGATATGCAGTACTGTTATATCTTTACGACTCCTTGTGCTTCTGAGAGGTATTTCCACTGTCTTTTGGTAAAATGACAGCCTACAAAATTTGGGGGTCACAAGAATTTTCCTGTGGAAACCTTAATATAATTAAGGTTAAAAATCTTCCAAAAATATCTGGTTTGGTAAATTTTGGTAAATATGAATTTTGACAAATAAGTTCATGAACTCATCCTAGATAAAGTGCTACAGATTACGTTGGTGAGTATCACTTCACCTTTGAGGTGATAGTAGGATCCCTATGGTCACCCCTTGGGAAGCTATGCAGCAGGACCTAGTCCACCCTTCAAAGCAATTCTGGAACACTTTTTCCTGGATGGCCATCAGGGCTATTGTCATATTATCCTTGATGTCCTGAATGTCATCAAAATGTCTTCCTTTCAATATTTTCTTTATCTTCAGGTAAATAAAAAAGTCACTGGGAGCCAGATAGCTGAGTAAGGAGGGTGTTCCAATATAGTTATTTGTTTACTTGCTAGAAGCTCCTTTACAGATGCTGCTGTGTAAGTTGGTACATTATTGTGATGCAAGAGCCATGAGTTGCTAACAGAAAGTTCAGATCATTTTGTTGCCTTTTCAGGACTTCCAAATGGTAAACTTGGTTGACTGTTTTTCCAGTTAGTACAAATTCATAATGAACAATCCCTCTGATGTCAAAAGTGGTTAGCAACAAGATTTTAACTCTTCATTTGGACTGATAGAACTTTTTTGGTTCTGGAGAATTGGCTGACTTCCTCTGTGCTCTTTGGCACTTTGTTTCAGGGTTGTATTGGTACACTCACGTTTCATCCCCAGTGATAATGTTGTTTTGCCTCTCCAAAAGATCTTGGGAAACTTTAGCTCTCCTTTGCTTTTGTTCATTGGTGAGTTCCTTTAGGACCATTTTTGCACACACCTTTCTCATGCCAAGATTTTCAGTTAAGATTTCCTTGCTTCTCTATTGATGTTTACTTCGTCTGCTATGCTTCTCATAGTCAGCCAATGATTTTAATATACAAGTCAACAAAGATTTGCAATGTTTCTTCAGTTGTGCTTGTGTTACTGGCTGCCCTAAGTTCTCTTCATCAGTGACAGTTTATCTTCCCTTAGAAAAGCATTCAATCCATTTGTACACTAATGTTTTCTTCATGACATTTCCCCATAAACTTGGTCTATCATGTTCTTGATTTTGCTTCCATTCTTGCCATGTTTAATAAGAATTTTAATATCTTTTTGTTGCTCTAATGCAAGCTCTGACATTGTCATGATGGCTCACAAAAGTGAACAACAATAATGAATGCCACTCAGCAAGATACCACCACACATTGACATAAACACAACTGTGAGACCCTGATATACCAAGGTCACAGACCTTACTGAGTTGTTTGTATAGTGCTGCCAGCATATAGGCTCTTGGTGATAAGTTTGTGAACTTAGTTGTCAGACATATATATATATGTCAAAGAACTCCAAAACCAAGTTACAGAACATTTCTGGCAGCATGAAAAAAAAAATTCCTTCAATTCCTTAATAGTCAATCTCTTCCCCTACTCCCAACCTCTGGTCACCATTGATCTGATTTCTGTCCTTGAAACTTAATTGGAATCCAGTCTGTCAAGACATAATTATATATAATAAAACTCACTAATTTCAAGTGTACAGTTAAATGTATATTGACAAAATTTATAGTTAAGGAATCACCATCACATGATGATGAAGAACAAGCTTACCATCCAAAACATTTTTTCATGATTCTTTGCAGTCAGTTCTTCATGATTCATTTTTTCATGATTCTTCGCAGTCAGTTCTCTCTCCACATCATGTTTTGTTTATCTTGAGTGAATACTTAATAGATTATTAGTTAGAATCAGTGACAAGTCTGTATTTAACTTTATAAAAAACTGCCAACATCAACTGTTGTCCAGTTTCTGTACCATTTTTCATTTTCCCACCACCCACAAAATCACAAAATCTTTGAGATTTCCAAGTATTCCAAATTCTTGCCATTGCTTAGTACTGTTAGTTTTGTTTTTTTAAATGATAGCTATTCTAATATGGACCCGTATCTAATTGTGGTTTTATTTGCCTTTCTCTGATAATGAATAGTGTTGAGCATCTTTTCATATGCTTATTTGACATTTGTGTACCTCCATTTGTGAAAAATCTGTTTTAAGTCTTTTATTCATTTTAAAATTATATGTCTTATTATTGAAACAAGAGTAAGTTTTAGAATATGTTTGTTAATTTCTACCAATGTTGTAGAAATTTTGACTGGAATCATGATAAATTTGTAGATCAATTGGTGGAAAACTGACATGTTAAAAATATTGAGTTTTTTGATCCGTGAACATGGTGCTCCATTTATTTGAGCCTTTGTTAATTTCTCTTGGGAATATTTTGTGCTTTTCAATCTACAACCCATAATTATCACTATAATTTTTATGCTATTATGAATGCTATTGTATTTTATAGTTTGACTTTTTGAAGTTGAACATTGATTGTATATAATTGATCTTTTAAATTTCTGCTTGCATCTTGCAAACTAGATAACTAAACTTATTAGTTATAATAGCTTTTTAGTGACTTGAGATTTACTACTTTAGGTGGTTATGTCTGTTAATAAACACAATGTTATTTTCCTTTCCAGTCTGTATGCCTTTCCTGTCCTTTTTGTGTGTTTTCACACTGGCTAGAACCCTCTAGCAGTGTTGCCCAGAAGTGCTAAAATCAGATGTTTTTGCCTTGTTCCCAATCTTTGGGGACATGTCTTTTACCATTGAGCATGATTTGAGCTCTGAGATTTTTCTAGTTGCCCTTTAATGCACTGAGTAATATCCCTTAGATTCCTAGTTTGCTGATAGGTTTTATTTTTCCCTTAAATCATAAATGATATTAAATTTTGCCAATAGTCTTTTTTCCTGGATCTATTTAAAAGAGCATATGGATTTTTTTTTTCAATTTGTTGATGGAGGAATTATATTGGTTGGCAATTGAATGTTGAACCAACATTGCATTTAAAAGATGGGCCCCAGTTAGTCATTATATACTGTCCTTTTTCTATATTATTCAATTTGACTTACCAATATTTTGATAAGAAAGTTGATGTCTATGATCATGAGGTTTTAGTTCTCTAAAATTAGTTCTCTAAAATCCTTGTAATGCTTTGTCTTATTTTGGTATAAGTGTAATGGCCTCATAAAATGAGTTGGAAAATGTTTCTTTATATATTCCAAGAGAGTTTATATAAAACAATTCATGTTTCTCTTGAACTTTTTATACAGTAAGATTTTTTTTTATTAAGATGGAACATGTGTTGCTTTATGCTCTCATTAAGCAATTGTCTTATAAAGACTTTTAAAATCTTTAGAATTATGTTTTATTTGCCGTATGTTTTTCATAGTTTCTACCAATGTACATTTCTTTGCATAGATTCACCTTTCCATTTGCTATCAATTTCTCTTCTATCTGAAGAACTTTCTTTAACACATCTCACGGTGTAGGTCTGTTGTTAGTAAATTTTTCAGTTTTTGTCTGAAAGATTCTTCATTCTGCCTTCCCTTTGGAAGGTATCTTCACTGGTGCAGAATTCAGATTGACAGGCTTCTTTTTTCCCTAGAAATTTAAACGTAGTCTATTTTCTTTTGGCTTGTGTAATTTCTGTTCAAAATTTGTGGTTATTCAGATATATGTACCTCTGTTAGTAATATTTCTTTTTTCTCTATCCTCAGTATTTTCTCTTGGTCTTTCATTTTCAGAAATTTGACAGTGATATGACTAATTATATGGTGTTTTTTTTTTTCTTCTAAGGTTCTCTGGACTGCTTTGCTGTGTGCTTTATTTTGCAAAATCTTCAGCCATTTTTCACTTCAAATATGTCTTCTTTCTTGTTCTATTTTTCTTTTCTTCATGGCCTACAAGTATACATACTAGATGACTTAATAGTCTTCCAGGTGTTCTGTATACTATGTTCTTTTTTCCCCTTACTTTTTCTCCCCTTTGGGTTTTAATTTGAATAATTTTAATGACCTGTCTTGAAGTTTGTGGATTTTTTTCCTGCTGTCTCTAAACTGTTGATAAACTTGGCAAAGGATTTTTTTATTTTATTTTATTGAATGGTAACTATGTACATTAATGCACTTCTGGGGTACAGTGTGGGGTTTTCACATGCAATCCGAAATACTTCCATCAAACTGATCAACACAACCTTCGTGTCATTTTCTCAGTTATTGTTTTAAAACGTTCTGATTCTACTCTTAGAGAGTTTCACTTGTACCCCTGTAAGATAAACCTCAAAAATGGTCCCTCCAAGCCCCCTCCCTCCACCCATTCCCCCCTCCCTTCTCTCTCCCCCCTCCCCACATTCTTAGGCTATTTGGTTATAGCTTTCATATAAAAGGTATAAATTAGTTTCATAATAGGGGTGTGTACATTGGATACTTTTTCCTCCATTCTTGTGATACTTTGCTCAGAAGAACATTCTCCA
>CAUYQV010077267.1:0-24401 GCA_963574575.1 Galagoides demidoff
GGTAGAGTGCCATGGCATCACAGCTCACAGCAACCTCCAACTCCTGGGCTCAAGCGAGTCTCCTGCCTCCGCCTCCCAAGTAGCTGGGACCACAGGCGCCCAACACAACACCCGGCCATTTTTTGGTTGCAGCCATCATTGTTGTTTGGCGGGCCTGGGCTGGGGATTCGAACCCACCACCTTAGGTGTACGTGGCTGGCACCTTAGCCGATTGAGCCACAGGCGCGGTACCCATTAAACTATTTTAAATTGCCCTCTTCTCCAGGGCCACATGGTCTGTGTATTTTTTAACTTTTCTCTTTTATATCTGCCTTTAATTGTCCCTTAAAACTAATTTCAAGCAGTAAATATAGTGGGGATAGTGAGAGGGAAAGGGGAGGAAGGGGAGGAGAGAAGGGAAGAAGGAAGAAGGGACCCGGGGCATCAACATTTCTTCTACATCCTGAGCCCAGCTGCTCTCTAGAAACGCCAGCTTTTGTTTGCCTGTGTTCACTTCCTTCAAATCATTCCTGTAATATTTGTATCTCAGTGCTCAGAGGGGAAACATGATATTTTGGAATTGCCTTCTCTCAAGGCCAAACCATTCTGCTTCCTCTCAACCAAGTCTCACTTCTTTCCTGCTTGCTGGTGTCCATTCCCCCACACAGGCTCTTTTCCTCCACCTGCACAGAGGCCAAACACTGTGCATGTTTTTGTCCTCTTCAGGATTCAGGCATGGGGTTCAGATTCTACCACTCCTCAAGCTGCTGATGCAAAAATAAAGATACCCGGGAGACCTTTAGGCAGGAAGAGGATACGCTGAGTTCAGGAAATGACCTGAGCTCTAGAATCAGGAAATTGAGCGCACCCCACTCAGTTATAGAACTTGAAACCTGAGGTGTCAGAACTCATCTAAAAAAGTTTTCCCATTAGGACTAAGGCTTTCTTCTCTTTCTGACTGAAGACTTATTGGGAAGGAGGGTTGTGAGGAGGCCACGCTGGGGAAGCCTGTGTATATGGGATCTGAGAGAGACATACAATGCACGTTCCTTTGCAGTGTTTGGGTTTTCCTCTCACTGTTCATCAATGACACCCTTTCTGTAACATCATAGATGCGACACCTGCCTATATCACTAGGAGGCAGTGTGGAGTTAACGTCAGCTCTATGGGAACCCAGATACATATAGTCAACTGATCTTTGGCAAAGCAGACAGTAATATACACTGAGCAAGAGAAGCCCTATTCAATAAATGGTGCTGGCAGAATTGGATAGCCATATGCAGAAGAATGAAACAGGATCCATATCTCTCACCACACACAAAAATTAATTCAAGATGGATAAAGACTTAAATGTAGGGCATAAAGAATTCTGGAGGAAAATGTAAGAAAAACTCTTCTAGATCTTGGCCTAGGCAAAGAATTTATGAAGGAGACCTCAGTGGGAATTACAGCAACAGCATAAATAAATAAATGGGACTTGATGAAATAAAAAAGCTTCTGCACAGTGTAGGAGATAATCAACAAACCAAATAGACAACCTATAGAATGGGAGAAAATATTCACAAGCTATACATCCAATAAAGGGCTAATAGCCAGCATCTACAAAGAACTCAAGCAAATCAGCAAGAAAAATACAAACAACTGCATTAAAAGGTGGGCAAAAGACATGACAGAAGCTTTTCAAAAGAAGAGAGACAAATGGCCAATAAATGTGAAAAAATGCTCAATGTTACTAATCATCAGGGAAATGCAAGTTAAAATCACAATGCGATATCCCTTACCCCAGTTAGAATGGCTTTTATTAAAAAGTCCAAAAACGATGGATGCTGGCATGGATGCAGAGAGAAAGGAACAATTATACACTGTCGGTGGGGCTGCAAATTAGTATAATCCCCATGGATAATGGTAAAAAGAATCCTTAAAGAAATAGTAGGATCCCTTCCATTTGATCCAGCAATCCCACTATTGTGTATTTACCTGCAGGAAAAGAAGTCATTTTACCAAAAAGTCTTCAAATGTTTTTTACAGCACAATCTGCTATTGCAAAGCTGATATCCACCCAAGTGCCCATCAGTTCATGAGTGGATTAATAAAATGTGGTTTATGTACATATACCACATATATCGTGGAGTATTACTCTGCCATAAAAGATGAATTAAGGTCTTTTGCAAAAATGTGGATGAAACTGGAGACTTAATCCTAAGCGAAGTATCTAAAGAATAGAAAAATGGGAGGGCGTCCTTACCTTAGTAGGTAGGGCACCAGCTACATACACCCAGGCTGGTGGGTTAGAACCCAGCCCCGACCAGCTAAACAACGACAATTGCAACAAAAAAAAAAAATAGCCAGACGTTGTGGTGGGAGCCTATAGTCCCAGTGACTTGGGAGGCTGAGGCAAGAGAAATAATAATAATAATAGATAAAAGGAAAAAATAGAAAAACAAGCACCATATATATTCACTGTTAAATTGGAATTAACCAAGGAGCACACATGTACAGAAGGAAATAAAACTCAATGGAAATCAAGTCTAGAGCTCTGGTCAACCTACCTAACAGGTATAATGGACACTATTAGTGTGATGGGCAGACTTGTAGCCCTGACTCAAGCATTGCAAAAATGATCCATGTAACCAAAAACATCTGTACTTTCATAATCTTTTAAAATTTTAAAAAGTGAGCTCTGTGACTAAACACCATAATCAGGACAAATGCTCTTTACTTCAAAGACTACTGCTAAAAAGACCCAAAGTCATATTACACTAAAAGAAATACCATGACCAGCACCCTGGGAGGTGGAGGTACGTGGACTGCTTGAGCTCAGGAGTTGGAGACCAACCTGAGCAAGAGCAAAACCTTCTCTCTAAAAAAAAAAAAAGCCAGGTTTTGTGCCAGGCACCTGTAGTCCCAGCTACCTTGGAGGCTGAGGCAAGAGGACTGGTTGAGCCCAAGAGTTTGAGGTTGCTGTGAGATGTGACACCATGGGCAATAAAGTGAGAGTCTTGTCAAAAAGAAAAGGAAAGAAAGAAAGACTGTGACCAAATGATATTGTGAAAAGTAGCTGAAAGAGGCCACACAAATGACCAAACGTCATTTTAATTATATTATGGAAATCTCCTAAAATTATAGTTGTCTATAAAATAAGCGAAAGCACTTGGAAATGAGCCTTGGAAATGATCTAACAAACTCCAAATGCTCCACTCTGAAATCTGAAAATAAACCAAGCCAACGTTAAGAGAACAGTAATGTCTAGCAAAACTGACGCTGCTAGCCGCAGCCATCCAGACGGTCCCTATCAAAGCATTTGAAAAACACAGTCTGTGACCGGTTATCCAAGCATAGTCCGGGAACCGGCATCATCGGCCTCACTTGGGAACTTGACAGGATCACCATTCTCAAGCCCCAACTCAGGCCCCCGGAATCAGGAATTTTAGGTGTGAGGACCTCAGCAGCCCAGGTTTTAACAAGCCCCCACGTGATCAGGGTACCAGGGCAGGAGAACCATTTGGCCCTGTGGTGCCAGTTACTTGGTTTGGCCGCGGCTTGGTACCACTGACCACCAAACTGGCCAGAGGAGCGCGTGGGCTCTCCAGCACCCCGCGGAAATTCTCCGTCTTTAAGTCCCTTTCTTTTCGTTCTCTGCAGGTTTTGTCCGCTTTGCTGTATGTATGTCAGGACACAACTCGGGCTCATTGTATTTTCCATCACTTTCAGGCGAACCCTCCCTCCCGGGGTGGAGGGAGATGCCATTTCAGTCACGAGTTGTCAAATTAACTCTCTCCCTCTGGAAGCTACCACAGCTCCTGGGAGGCGGAGGCAGGATTGGGTAGTGATCTCACTTGTGGGCCACCCAGGACTCCTGCAAAGGGTCAGGCCCTGCACTCAGCCCCCATTACGTCCAGACCCAGGGGATGGGCTGCTTCACTCCACTTCTCTCCTCTGGGCCCGGCTCTCCTACCCCACACAACACCCTGCATCATTGCTTCTGTGGACTAAACAAACGACAGGAAGAATGCTTGACTTCCAGTTGCTTGTGAATTTAATCCTCTAAGATTCCCGAATCCTGCAAACCCTAAGGAATGGAGATTTAGAAAGAACAAATGAATGAACAGTTCCTAGGTGATCTTGACTCAGGGGTTGCCTACTATCACTTAATCCAATGTTATATATTATTTAATATACTTCAGGGTTATAATATAAGGGTAAAATGTAAAAGATTGCAAGAGCTGTAATTATAGCAATTAGCAAATGCATATTTTTTTCTCTTGCTTAATTTTTGCTTTTTAAAATGATCAAATTATTATTATGGACATATTGATCAAAATAACAATTTTTAAAAACACACATAACCCTACTTTAAGAAAAATACCCACCACGTTAGTATTTTTAACATTCCTTTCCTTTTTAGATATAGATCAGTACACATTTTATCTCCTGCACTGATCATTTATTATTAATGATTTCCATGTTGCCTTGTTTCATAGAAGTTCTATCAAATTCACTTACAGAGAGTACATGAAACTGATTAAAATATGCACATATCCTTCAACCTAGTAATTCCACTCCTCAGATTTCTACTTAGACAAGTATTCAGAGAAATTTTATGAGTCTTTTCTTCCTTGTAAATTTTTCATTCCTTCCCACATTTAGAGAAAACATTATGCTTTCCAAATGTTACTCGGCCCCCCCTCCCAACCCGGACTCTCCTCTGCTTGAAACAGCAACTAGCTCAGTCAAGTTGTTGCCTCCCAGACAAAGGCATAAAATCAGTGAAAAGCAGAGCCAGCTGCTTGCCCACTGCTGGAGAGTGAGGTCGTCTTTCCTCCCTGGTATCCCACTGGATGTTTTATCCCTTTAGTTCCTTTAGAGGTTCCTGGGGAGGGCATGCAGGGCTGTCTTCAAAATGCTTTCAGCCCAGTTGGGTGCTGTGGCTCACACCTATAATCCTATCACTCAGGGATGCCAAAGAGAGTAGATTGCCTGAGCTCACAGGTTCCAGACCAGCCTGCACCACAGCCAGACCCCGTCTCTAAAAATAACCAGGCATTTTGGTGGGGCCTATAGTCCCAGCTACTTAGGAAGCAAGAGTTTGAGGTTGCTGTGATCTGTAATGCCAAGAGTTTGAGGTTGCTGTGATCTGTGACACCACAGCACTCTGTCAAGGGCTACAAAGAGAGACTGCCTCAAAAAAAAAAAAAATGCTTTCAGCCCTGTGATAATATAGGAACAGAATCTGTTTGATCTTCCTTCCTGGAAACAAAAGTGATAATGCCCAACCCTGACATCTAAAGGAAAATCTTGAATACAACTTTGTCTTTGTAAGTTGTAAGACTCCTGTAGTGGCTTACAAAATATGCTTCACAGAGAGCTGTTATGAGTGGGTCAGTGAAAATGAAATTCCTGTTCTCAGAACCTTACATATTTATACTGTGTGCATATTCTACAAATCAACAATAGCCCAACAATAGCTCCCTGTCACCCATCACCACTTCTTCCATAAACAGACAAAGCACCTGACAGATTAATGTCCCCAGAATGAGGATCAAATGTTCATTTAATGGGTCCTTATCTCTTAGAAATTTTAGAAGAAAATGGGGAAAAGGACATAAAAATACAGTTTTGTGTCTCTTAACCACAGGGACATCTTCTGAGAAATCTATCCCTTGGCAATTTTATTGTTGTGTAAACATCATTTAATGTACTTACACAAACCTAGATGGTCTAGCCTACTACACACCTCGACTAGATGATACAGCCTATTGTTCCTCGGCTATACACCTGTACAGCGTGTTACCTGTACTGAATACTGTAGGCAGTTGTAACACAATGGTGAACGTATGTGTTTCTAAACCTGGAGGAAAGGTAATGTCTCAGTCATACAATGAAGTTACAACAGATATAATGTCACTCACTAGGCAATAGGGATTTTTCAACTCCATTAAAACCTTATGGGACCACTATTATACATGTATAGGCAGTCAGGCATGGACAGAAACATCATCATGCAGTATATGACTGTAATTCCTACTTCCATCCCCAAATTTAGCTCTAGCAATTCAGCAAAAGATAGAGAAAAGGCTTGACGCCCATAGCTCAGTGGTTAGGGTGCCACATACACTAGGGCTGGCAGGTTCAAACCCAGCCCAGGCCTGCTAAACAACAATGACAGCAACAACAACAAAATAGTCGGGTGGTATGGTGGGCACCTGTAGTCTCAGCTATTTGAGAGGTTGAGGCAAAAGAATCGCTTAAGCCCAAGAGTTTGAGGTTGCCGTGAGCTGTGATGCCATGGCACTCTACCAAGGGTGACACAGTGAGACTCTGTCTCTTAAAAAAAAAAAAATATATATATATATATATATATATATATATATATATATATATATATATATGGGGGGAATACTGTTTTTCTTTCCCACTATGAAGGTAAAAAAATATATTATAAAATTACTATAAAATTCAAGGTTATAAGAACATGTAGAAATAGTTAAAAAAAATTGGGTGTCTGAAAAATTACTATAAAATTCAAGGTAGTAAGAAAATTTAGAAATAGTAAAATTACTATAAAATTCAAAGTTACAAGAACATATACTATAACATTCAAAGTAATAAGAACATTTAGAAATAGTAACAAAGATTATTGGGTGTCTCCAATGGAAAACTAAGGACTATTAGAGCCCAGTTATCTGATTCTAACTTCCATGGCCTTGGAGCTATTTTACAACTCTGGGAATTGCAGAGAAGTAATAAAGAAAGGTAAGCCTTGTTTATAGACAGGCAAATACATTTTGTTAGATGGAGGTCCAATTTTCTCCTCCCTGGGAACAACCCAGTTTTTCTATCCGTTAGTAAAATTACTTTGGCACTCCTTTGTTCCACATAAAATTGTGCTTATTTGACAGGATTGATTCCTTTGAACTGGCTGTTTAACATCTTACAGTTCTTTTATTAATAATTATCTAAGTAAAATCTATAACACATGTTCACTTTATATTTGTATACCGTTATGATTTTACCCCTTTCTAAAAAGCATGCTTTAACACGGACAAGCCTCCCAACTCCAAGAGGAGGACTAGAACATTCTACCCTTCCATTCAAGAGATTGCTAAATAAAATATAACAATAATCCTCTTAAGTGAGCAGCAAAACTCACAAGTTAGAAAGACGAATCTCCAGAGCCAGGGTAAAGAAGGAATGGAAAACTGGGCTCAGGAGTTAATCTGTGGCTGCCCTAGAAGGGACTAAAGACAAAACCTTGGATCCACAAGGGTTACTGAAGTGAGGTGAATAAATTAAGATCTTTGAGTGAACAGTGAACCAGAGTGAAATGTGTTCACCGAGTTACGAAGATGCCAAGCGAGTCTATCTTTCCCTGTTTTGGACTTTGGAGCGACATCATCTACTGTTTGGAGAAAAAAATTAAAAAAGAAATCACTGCTAGTTTTACTGAGGTGATCACTTCACCTCCAATAAATGGATGTTTTGAATAATTCTATGCCCTATAATTATCATAGATTATGCATAAATCCCCAGTTTGGATTAGTCTGTGTGCTGATCAGTCTTAAGGAAGGCAGAAATCTGCATTTGATATTGCAAAGCATGGGTTCTGTTCTCATATTTTTAGTAGCTTATGGCTTTTTTGGTTTGTTGGGTGTTTGTTTTTGTTTTGTTTTTTTCTAATTTTGATATCACACACATCTGCTTCACTAACTTATGTTGTATCCACAAAGAAATTTGCAAAAGGCATTTCCAAATATAGTTTTGAGAAGTTTAATTTGAATGTAGTTGCAGAAACTGAGCACTGGATGGCACCCAGTCATAAAAATATTAATAGTTTACATCTTGAAAATCAAAATAGCACCAAAACAGCCATACATCCTTCACTCAGATTTACCTATTGTCAACATTTTGTGAACATACACCATGCACTTTCTCTCTCTCTGGATTTAATTATTTTCCTAAACTATTTGCAGATAAATTACCTACATCATAGATTTTTACTAAATATTTTACTGTGTATTTTCCTAGTAACTGGGATATTCAAGAGTCTATCTTTTGGTGGTAAGCATTGTACAGACTATGGTATTTTTACTGTACAAAAGATTATGATAAAAATTATTTCATTCCCCAAAGCTATATGATAAGCTGCAGTTTTGCATACTTTACATAAATAAATTGAGTTATAATTTTTAAAAACTTTGTATTGATTTCCATGGAGTTAAATCTTTCTCAAATTATCCTTAAGTTGGGAGCAGGGAAGGAACTGAAGGAACTACTACAGAAACGATGGCCTCTAATTTGTGAAATAGAACAGCCACAGGTAAAAATGATAATAAAGAAAATGTCACGCTGCTGAGATATATTTCACCCTAAAAAACTCCAGAAATCCAAAATCCCAATCATTCCAATAGAAGGAAGTTAAAAAGAAACAAAATATAATAATAAGAGCTAAAGTATATGGTAGACGGAAAGCAAGAAATATGATAGAAATGTCTCCAAACATCACTAATTATAATATATGTCAATGAAGCAAACGCGGAATTTTAAAAAACGATATAAAACAATCAAAATCCAGGTATTTATACTAGACATGTAAAACATAAGGACATAGAAAGATTAAACATAATGGGATAGAAACAGAAGCTGCATAAACTCATCCAAAAGAAAGGTGAATATATACATATGTTTATTATATATATTATCTTAATATATAAATATATGTCTGAATGTATATTTGGGTACATATATATTTTAATGTATATTTTTCAATATATTCAGGATATACATATTTGAATATATACAATTGGTCCCTAATAGCTGTGGAAGATTAGTTCTAGGACCCTGGAGGATTGAGTATGTGGATGCTCAAGTTCTTCATTTATTTATTTTTATTTTTTTAGTTTTCTGAATTTTATTTTAATTTATTATTTTTTTTTATTGAATGGTAACTATGTACATTAATGCACTTCTGGGGTACAGTGTGGGGTTTTCACATGCAATCCAAAATACTTCCATCAAACTGATCAACACAGCCTTCATGTCATTTTCTCAGTTATTGCACAGCCAAGAACACAGTAAGTAAGGCAAGCAGACAGCCATCAGAATGGGAGAAGATTTTCGCAGGTTATGTCTCTGACAAAGGTTTAATAACCAGAATCCATAGAGAACTTAAACGTATTAGCAAGAAGAAAACAAGTGATCTCATCTCAGGGTGGGCAAGGGATTTGAAGAGAAATTTCTCTAAAGAAGATCAGTGCATGGCCTAGAGATATATACAAAAATACTCACCATCCTTAATCATCAGAAAAATGCAAATCAAAACTACTTTGAGATATCATCTAACTCCAGTGAGATTAGCCCATATCACAAAATCCCAAAACCAGACCTGCTGGTATGGATGTGGAGAAAAGGGAACACTCCTACACTGCTGGTGGGAATGTAAACTAATATGTTCCTTTTGGAAAGACATCTGGAGAACACTTAGAAAACTAAAAATAGACCTGCCATTTGACCCTGCAATTCCTTTATTAGGTATATTCCCAGAAGACAAAAAGTCGCATTACAACAAAGATATTTGTATCAGAATGTTTATTGCAGCCCAATTATAATTGCCACGTCATGGAAGAAGCCCAAGTGCCCATCGATCCACAAATGGATTAATAAATTGTGATATATGTACACCATGGAATACTATGTAGCCATAAAGAAAGATGGAGACTTTACGTCCTTCATGTTCACATGGATGGAGCTGGAAAATGTTCTTCTTAGCAAAGTATCACAGGAATGGAAGAAAAAGTATCCAATGTACACAACCCTATTATGAAATTAATTTAAACCTTTTTGTATGAAAGCTATAACCTAATAACAACCTAAGGATACAGGAAGGGGGGATTAGGTGGAGGGAGGGGGATTCGAGGGTTCACTTCTGTGGTTCATCTTACAAGGTTACAAGTGAATCTTTCTATGAGTAGAATATGAACGTTTTAACACAATAACTAAGAAAATTACATGAAGGCAATGTTGACCAGTTTGATGGAAGTGTTTCAGATTGTGTGTGAAAACACCACACTGTACCCCAGAAGTGCATTAATGTACACAGTTACCATTCAATTAAAAAAAAAAAAAGAAAAGGAAAAGAAAGCAAGCTAAAAAGTGCAGTCACGGGTCTGATCGTTTGTAAGTAGTGAAACTGAGCTATGAAACCACACTGTCATCACACACACCTGTGCCCTAGGTTTTTACACAGGAAAGGAATTTGTTCTTTTTCCTGTTTTTATCCCCAGTTTAGCCATAGCCTTCATGTAATAGATCTGGGTAAATTATCAACCTAAATTGAGTTTTTATTCAGTCACCTTTAATTGTTTTTTCTAAAATAAATTTGAATTTCCATAGTGCATCAACAGCACTCAGCTTGTGATTTTACTAGCAAGCCCATTTTTACTAGCCAACAGTGTAAGGCTTCATTGTTGTGATTGAAGACAACAACTTAAAGCATCGGTGCTTAGTGATGTGCCTTGTTTATGTGTGCATTTTAATACAGCATTTGATCTAAAAGTTGGAACATATTCTAATAGTTTCAACTAACCTCAAACTTCAGTGTTTCCTGATGCATTAAAGGGAGTATTTTTAGAAGCAAAATTCATCAACATTGGTGCACAATTAACATTCTATGTCTCAGCTTGATAGAGAATTCAACTGGAAAGACATTTTCCTCTCTGTGGGATTAGCATGTTTATATTCACTATTATAAATAGAATGGATCACAGTCAAGTGCAAATGGCTTTTTGCAAAGTGACTTCTTCCTAATGGTATAAATGTAGACTATCTGTCATTGTCCTAAAGCATTAAGGCTGGTAAATATTTTTCTATCTGAAATGCAACAATGCAGTATTCAAATTGTTAAATGATTGGTAAGGAAGCTATTTTAGGGGTCACTTTGGCCTTTAGCCGTCGATAGGCTGGTTTCTGTGGAAAAGTGGTAGGAAGGGAAACCTTTCTTCACCAGCATTTGTTAATCTTCAAGGATTAGGACAAATGAAAAGCGTGAGGTGTTAGACATTCCGGTCATAATCATTTGATCATCACATATCGTATGTCGGTATAAATATACCACGTGTGACCCACACGTATATGCAACTATTACTTATCAATAAAAAAAGAGAAAAAGGAGGAAAAAGAAAAATGAGCAAATGAACTTCTTATTGAAATATTGAGCTGGCTAAATGGCCCAGTGCAAAGTTCTTCCTCTTCCGTGAAGAGTCCTTTCAGGAGTTATCTCACTAGACACTTATCATGTCGGCCACAACTTGCTAAGTTTCTCGATAGCTAGATGAATTCAGTGATCTTTTTAGGAAGTTTGCATTCCTCTCCTGTGGGGCTTGGCAAGTGTGATTTTCCCAAAATACTGACCAATGACTTTCTTTACCCAACAAGGCCCTTAGCATTCTACATGCACTCTAAAAAACAAGGGTTTTATTTTGATTTTGGTTCTTTAATCATCAGCAATATTATTCTAAGACAATGAGAAGAGATGAACAGCTTTATAAAACCAGTTAGTGAAGGACCAAGTGAGTGAGAAATTTGTCCGTGCTTGAGTATTTTTTTCTTGCCCTGAAGAAAATATTCACTGCAACTGATGATTAGAAGTGAGGAGGTTCTAATTCTGTGGTTACTCCATATGCAGCTCTTATAAATGGTTTTATGCAACAGATTATCATGGGCTAAATGACCTCCAGACTCATTCTAACCCTGGGATTCCCAGGTTCTTGGTGTTCTGTGATACGCTGGGGATAAACCCAATGATAAGGAACCCAGCCTACGTATTTAGCAGGCTTTATTGCAGGCTTCATGCCCCATGCCATCTGCTTAAGAATTATTAGCAAATAAAGATATTTCCACCAAAGCATAAATTTGTTTTATCATTTCTCTCTTTAAAGATTATAACTCTTTGATCTACATATAAAACTCTTCTTTCAAAGGTGCTATATCAACTGAAGTATTCTCTGTGGTTAAATCATTGTGTCTTTGATTATCCAGATAAACTAATAAAAAATTCTTGTATGTATCACAAAAGAGAGGTCTTTATTATAAAGCCTTTATTTCACAGAGTAAGTACACCAGAGGGAAATATGAGCTTCCTCTATGAATCACCTTGAGAAAGATGACAGCTTCATTAAGAGTAATGGCTATAATAATGATGTTGATAACACTAATAATATTAGTAATAATGGACATGGACCACTAATATGTGCCAGACATTCTGCTTGGCATTTTATATACATTGGCATGGTCAATCCTCATACCAGCTTGTTGGATGGTTATTATCATATTAGTCAGGATTCTTCAGAAAAGCAGAAGCATTAGGATCCTGAGGGGGAGAGAGAAAGGTTTAAGGAATTGGCTTATACTACGTATAATTCTGTAGGTAGAGAAGTCTTATGGTTGCTGGTCTACCAGCTGCAAACCAAGGAAAGCCAGAGATCTAATTCCAGTTCAAATCTGAAGGCCTGTGAACCAGGGAGCCAATGGTGTAAATGCCAGTTCAAGGGCAAGAAAAGCTCTCTGTTCCATCTCAAACAGGCCAGCAAGTGAAAAAGGAGTAAACTCTGGCTTCCTCTGCCTTTTTGTTCCATTGAGGCCTTGAAGGAACTGGATAATGCTCCCCGCCATACTGGGAAGGACCGTCTGCTCTACTGGAGAGCCCTGACTCAAGTACTAATCAAATATGGAAATACCTTCACAGACAAACCTAGAAATAACATTTAATATGGGAACCCCTTGTTACAATCAAATTGACACATAATATTAACCATCACAACTCTTATTATCTCAGTTTTACAGATGATGTTACTGAGGCAGTGTTTGCTCAAGGTCTCAATTCAGTGTTGTGTTTGCACATTGCAAAGATTTTTATATGTTTATTTTACTATAGGTTTGTGTGGTTAATTGTTTCAGATTATAGGTGTAGAGTACTGTACAGGTTCAGAGAAATACCACACATCCCTTTGACCTTGTCAACTACCCTGACAGTTGAGGAATGTAAGGAAGACAGTTCTAGCTGCAGGACATGGATGAGCACACTGCAACGTCAGTGGATAAACATTCCACACTATGTTTTAGAGCAAATCCAAGCTGGGAGTCCCTAACTCAGGCCTCCAGCTAACACCTCAAGAACCCCCTGGGAGCTTTAAACAAAGCAAAACAAAAACAAAGCCCAACCTAGCTCAAAATGGCAAATCCTGCATGTTGAATTTTTTCCCAGTGTGAATTAAAACCCCAGGAGCTGATTTCCAAGGCCTCTGTGACTGACCGATTTCTAGACTGAGCTGGTCCCACCCCCTGGCTCAGTCTTGTTGAAGACTGGGGTTCCTCATCAGCTCTCTTCTGTGTTTCTTCCTTTTGCCTCCACCTTCTTGAAATGGGGACTGAACCTCTGAAATGATTCTAACCCTCAACTTACATGTCAAACCATGAGCCTCTTGACTTACCAAGAAGTGTTCAGTGCCCCAAAGTAGAAGCATTTTACAAAATAACATCTTTACTGATGATAAAGATAACCTATGCTGATTTTAGGAAATTTTGAAAACATTTGAGAAAAGCCTCAAGAAAAAGTTGTTAAATTACCCAATTTACCACTATTAACCATTGGTTATATATCTGCCCAGTAATTTTTCTGGAGATACAAACACAATTTGAACTGTACTGTGCATTTTATATACAACCTATTTTTCTCTTGTTTGTTATTCTTTCAACCCAACTCTGTCCCATCGACACATCTTCATGTCATTAAATATTCTCCCACAATGACATGTATAGTGGCTCTGTGTTATTCTACATATGTGACCATAGGACATGAGGATATACAGGGGCTTGTCAACCTAGTTCCTTATTTTGGTCTATTTACGCTGTTACTGGGAATTTGCCAGTATGGTAAATAACCATACCATGAACATCCTTTTAGATAACTGTCTGACTGCATCTCTTATTAATTTTTAGACTAGGTTTTAAGAAGAAAAAAAGCTCTACTTTAAAGCAATATTCATTTTTAAGAAAAAAGTGTTACAACAATGTTCCAAGGGATGGCTCCCTACAAAGTGCTATTCTGTTTTAACCCTGTGAGAAATGGGGAAGATGTTTCTGAAGTGGTTTTTCACTGGTTCCCTCTGGGCTTTGACTGCCCAGTCGTTAGTTCCAGCTGCCCCTATTCTCCAGTCTAATCTGCTGTCACCTTCCAGGCGAATGTTACATGGAAGCCTTCTCTAATGAACTAACCTCACCTGGGGTTTCTTCAGGCAATGAACAAGGCAAGAAGCTAGGGACTAGAAGCAGTATCAGCAGACTAAAGGGGATAAATTACCTTTGGGATAGTCTTTTGGTAAAGAATTTTATTGGAACAAGTAACTCACTGACAGAGACTGGACTTTGAAAGTAATTTTTGCTACATAGAATCTGTTGTCTGCTGCGGGTGGCCAGAATGTGTAAAAAAAGACAGGCATTCTCCTCGCTCCTCCAGGTAGCTGCTTTTGAAGTGTGAGGCCTTGATAGCATCACGAACGAAATTGTCTTGAAGGGACTTTGAGGATCTCTGAGGACCCAAATTCAGTTTTTGGTGTTATTTTCTATTTTATGGCATTACAGCAATGTAAGGATCTCCACTCATTGATTCACATGCTTGTTCATTTTCTGTGTCCTTCATAAGATGAGCTCCATGTGACAAGCACCTGGTCTAACCCCTTCCCTTTCTATGTCCGACCCCTAACACACCACCCAGCCCAGGTCTGGCCTCAAGATAAGAGAATAAAACTATTATCTTTCCCTTTCAAGCTCTATATTTTTAGTATGTCATAAATTATTTACTGACTATTTTTAATGGTATGGCCTCAAGTATTTTCTCTGTATACATTTTACTCTGTGGTTTCATGATATGTCCTTTTTTACTGTTTGGGATTCATTGAGGGTACACAGAGTTAGGTTACACAGACTGCAGTTCTTAGGTAAAGTCCCTTTTGTAATTGTGTCCTGCCCCCAAGAGGTGTGCCACAGACCATGACCCTTCTCCCCATCCTTCAGTCCCCTATTCTCCCCCCTTTATTAGCTCATATACTGCCTTCATATTAGAATTGAGTACATTGGATTCTTGCTTCTCCAGTCTTGTGATGCCTTACTAAGAATAATGTGCTCCACTTTCATCCAGGTTAATACAAAAGATGTAAAGTCTCCATCTTTTTTAATGGCTGGATAGTATTCCATGGCATACATACACCACAGCTTGTTAATCCATTCCTGAGTTAGTGGGCATTTAGGTTGTTTCCACATTTTGGTGATTGTAAATTGAGCTGTGATAAGCAGTCTAGTGCAAATGTCCTTATGATAAAATGATTTTTTTCTTCCGGGTAAATGCCTAGTAATTGGATTGCAGGATCAAATGGGAGGTCTAATTTGAGTTCTTTGAGTATTCTCTATACTTTCTTCCAAAAAAGTTGTATTAGTTTGCAGTCCTACCAGCAGTGTAAAAGTGTTTCTTTCTCTTCACATCTAGATCTTCACCAGCATCTAAAACTTTGAGACTTTTTTTTTTTTTTAAACAGTCTCACTCTGTTATCCTGAGTAGAGTGCCATGGCATCATAGCCCACAGCAACCTCAAACTCTTGGGCTTAAGTGATCCTCTTCCCTCAGTCTCCTGAGTAGATGGGTCTAATTTTTTAGAGATGGGGTCTTGCTCTTGCTCAGGCTGGTCTTGAATTCCTGAGTTCAAGCAATCTACCTGCTTCAGTCTCCCAAAGTGATATGATTGCAGGCATGAGCCACCATGGATGGCCTTATGATAAGTTCTTCAAAGACAGAGGAATATCATGTATAGAAAAATTTGCACCCACTGAATGCATATATTAAAGGGCAAACTAATGTAACTGTTGATTAAATGTTTGCTCACTGGCTTGATGCTAATTAAAATTTTATCAATTTTGTTTGTCTTATTTTTATTTTATTTCAAATTAATATGAGGTACAAATTTTGAGGGTTACATTGTTCTCACTTCTGAGGTAAACTTCAAGTTGCAGAAGAGCCCCTCACCCAGGGGGAGTGCTGAACACCCTCCCACTATGCACATTAGGTGAGATCTCACCAATTGCCCTCCCTCCTCCTGCCAATACCCCTCTCCTCTCCCCTCCCCTTGCTAAACTGTATTTGTGTGTTATCATTGGTGTGGGCATGCAGTTGTTGATACATTGGTTTCATATTATTATTGAGTACATTGCATCAATTTTTGATATCTAGAACTAGATATAATTTACAGGATGTGGTACTTTTAGATATGGCTTGCTGACTTCCCATCTTGAAATATTCTCTAAATCAGCATAAAGTCATGCCTATCTCAAGTCTGGTTGATACAAGAATTCAAAAGCCATTTGGATGAGGGGAGAATCAGTGGAATTTCAATGATTTGCAAGTGAAGACTCAATGTTACATTTTCATCTTTATTGATTTGAATGGTTGTAATATATGTTAATGGAAACATAATTCAAATTTACATTATGAAAAGTAATATGGTTATTTCAAAACTAATGCAATGTTAATCCCACCTGCCCAGTTCTTTGTTAATGGCTCCCATCATTCCAAATGGTTATATAATACTCACATTGTTGTCTCAGTATTTATAATAAATATGCCCACTTTGGGTTGCTTCTTAGAAAAGGCTTAATTAATGGAGAATTTGGGAATACTGAGAGCATGCAAATTTAAAAACATTAAAACAGAAACTGAAAAAAGATTTATTTTTATTAAACATTGCTTTAGTCCTTGTGGAGTTGGAAACCTGATCATCTTTCCCAACTGAAATATTTTATTTTCTCCTTTCCATAAATCCCAGTGATACCAAGACTATAACCAGATAATCCCTGATCCTCCTAGGAGCCAGCCCTCCTCCCTGAGCTCCCAGAACAGCAGATATGCCCCCCCACCTATAAACACTTACCAAGCTGGTTGAAATAATCCGTTTCAGCAAAAATAAATGGAACACTTGCTACATGATGGTCACTGTGATGTTGTTAACCTAAAGAAACCCCTGCTTTATAGAAATTCCATGCTAGTAAGCAGTCACTAGCCAAATAAGCCAGTAGAATATGATATACTGTTAGGTAAATGAGTGTTTTCCAAAGAAATAAGGCCTGGTGAAAGAATAGAGAGTGATGGGGAAGGGCACACTCTACGCTTGTTGGGTCAGCATCTCTCTCTTAGATGAGAACCTAAAGGAACAGGCCATGAACATCTGGGGAGATCATTATAGACAGAGGAGGGCCTGGGACATGCAAAAGGCTTGAGGCAGAAGCATCAGCAAGTATCAAGTCTTTGATTAAACACAAGCAAGCTGATATGACTAGCACAAGATGTGTGGGGATTAAAGTGGAGGAAATAGGAAAGAGAGAGTGCCAGGAGGCAGTTCTCAAAGTCCTATCACTGTAGGACCTTATCCTGGGGTAGGTGGATCAGAGGGTAGGAGAGGGGAGCGAGTGGTTCTTGAAGATGGATGCAAAGAATATTCAATCTCTATTTGCATTAAACGTAGCTGAAATGCATCATTTCATTTGATTGTGAATGCAGATAACAAACCACAGTTGCACCTGTGACTGCATAACCAATAGACTTTAGAACATTTTCCTATTGCATTATAATTATAGAAGTCTCAAAGCATTATTTCTGTTCTTTACTACTTTGAAATAACAGTGTTATTAAACTTGTATCTTTTTAATATTCTGGTACCTGCTTTCTGGTATAATTGGTTTTCCTTCTCACTTTAGTCTTTTATTATATGCATTTAAAAAATTTCATTCTCAGTAGGTGCCCACAGGCTTTACCAGACCACTAAAGGTGTCTGTCACAAAAAAATAGTTTGAAAACCCTAGTACAGATATAAATGTTGTGGGTATTAACCACTGTTTCTAAATAAAATGGAATAGGATAGCAGTTCTCACAATATATGACACAGAGTGAGTATGTGCTGGGTGTGTATTTTATGAAACTTTTGTTGTGTGTAGGTGAGAAAAAGAGAGAGACTTTGGGGTCATGGCTTAAGATATCTTTCATATTATGGATCACAATAAAAAATGTTCGCGTGCCAGTCAGTTATTATGGTGGAAGCTTGTTGACAAGAGTTAGGATTTGTGAATCTTATGTCACTAGACTGTACAAAGTTCTGCACAGATATTTCTTGGTAAACATACCTAAAAAAATATAAATTCTTTCCACTTCAAGCCTCATCCTTTAATCAGTGTTTTCAATTCCCTCTTTTTTTTTTTTTAACAATCTCTCCTAGGCCCAGCGTTAACCTCTCTTTCTTCTGAATTTTGAGCCTCGACCTTTTCCAGAATATTGAGTCTATAGACATACTTATGAGCCTCCCTCTAACCATGCTCTTGTGGAAGCCATGCATCCTTATTTTTTTTTTCTTGAAATACTTTGAACTTACCTACTAAATAGAAAATATTTGCTAAGGACCATCTGTGTGCTATTAGCTGAGCCAGGCCTTGCCCTCCTGGGACACGTAATCTCACAACATGCTACATTCTGGCTTCCATTCCCTCCACTCCACTGAGAGAGGTTTTTCTCACTTCACCAGGGACGTTCTAAATCTCAAATTCTTGGGCATTTTTCAGTCTTCATCTTCCTTGACTCTTGTTTATCCCACTATTTTAAAATTCCATGCCAGTTCAGCTTATACCTTACCATCAGTGGCACCAAACCACTACTTAGTTACCCACCTTCTGGCTTCCTTTTTCTCTTTCCATGCACACATTTCCCCCGCTCCCTGGAATGCCTTTTGTCTCTCATGTTCTTGGAGCAAATTTCTAACCATCCTGCAAGTACCAGAGTAAGGATTGCCTCCTCAGAGAGTCTCTCTACCTTCCTTTCCTCTTTCCCCAGACCTACGTTCTTCAAGACCTGATCCCCTCATTATCACTGCTGCTGTCACCAAACCCCATGTATCACACACACAGGGCCAAAAAAATATGCACATATTAAGAAAGGAAAAAAATGATCAAAATTGTAATAATATATACCAATAACAAAAGATAAGTACAAATCACGCTGAGAACCTCTTGTATTAGTTCCAGTCAAACGTGACTTGAATATTACAAATTTAATTTTATTTCCTTTTTTAAAATGTATCTACATTTGGGGGGCACCTTCTATATGCATCATATTCTATTTGAACTAATTATTTTCTTATCTATCTTCTGTAGTAAACTTGGAAGTTACCTTCAAGGTAAGGAGTAACTCTTAACAACAAGCTTTGCAGAGTTTGTGCTCCAAGAAATCTTTAGAGTGAATAGATAAATGAATGAATGAGGGGAATTCTTCTGTCATTTTGTCAAAATGAATTAAACCCCATATCTATGGCAATGTCCATCACAGAGCAGATTCTCAATAATATCTCTTGAACAAATTATATTTTAGTCATAAAAGATAAACATTAAAACCATTGAATATATGTAAAAAATAATTCTCAAATTTGGACATATTTTGCCTATGGTACACATAGTCCCACTAGCCAATTGTTTTAATAATTTTATTCAATTGCTTGTATTAGTTTTTCTTTTGTGTCATTATATAGTCACTGATAAAATCATTGATGACATAGTCATTTCTAAGGAATCATTTTATAGAGAGATTGAAATGTTATATCTTCATTGAAACATTATATATATATATTGTTTTCATTCAACAATGATTTATTCAACAACTTGATGACATTGCTCTTCTGTGTACAGAAGCCTTCTTGAAATTGACACTGATACTTTACACCTTTGAAGTTTAAATCCTTTCTTAGGGAATTTGTACCTGTGCTTACCAGGCAAAACAACAAAGACATCCATCTCCAGTAAATGACAGGGTCTGAGCATGGAGGTTTTCATTCTAAACCAACAATTAATCAGCAATGGGGAATCAAGGCCCCCTGTCAAATACAAGCATTGGAGGAAAGAACAAGAAATTTTACCTCTTTGAAGAAAGCCTTATCAACCTGCTTGTGTGCTTTATGGGCGGCCTTGCCCATCAGCCAGCTTCCCTTCTTCCTCTGATTGAGCACCTACACTCACCTGTGCCTTGACATTGGCCATGGACTGGGAAAGTCAGCCATCTGTGCCACCAGCTTTGAACATTAATGATAAATAGATCTGAGCTTCCAGGACTTATTGATGTTATTGTAGCTCCCAGTGTCATGCCACTCTCTCCTGCACCTCCTGACAAATGGCTTCCCACCTTTGTCAAAGGAAATGATTACTATAATGATGTTTTCATGAATAGGCAGAAATATCTAAAGAGAATTATTGTCACCTAGAATCTTCCTACACCAGTGCATGGTAAACTCACTGAGCAGAACTCAATAGCCTCCCATTGCTACCCAGAAAAGGAGAAACAGCTTTGTTTGTTACACCCAAAGAGCCAACTCAATATTTACACACAGTCCTGAAAAGTATCAGAGTATTGGAAACTTTATTTTATAAGCAATGGTTTAGTGGAATGTTTACTATGCATGTTCACAAACTGGGTTATTTTTCTCAATTAAGCAATATGTGTTAGGAAATAGCACCTTGGGTAAAACTTAACAAATATGCACTGATCCTAGAACTACTTTGTGTCAGAAAGATACATGGACACCCAGAACTTAAAAATTTAGTACTTGGAAAAAATGTATTAAAACTTAAGTTTTTATAAAAAAACTTAAATGAGATTTATTTATCTGACTGTAGCATATTAAGACGGCAAAAATATATTCATAGTCTTTTAAGAGAATTCTGTCATGCCTTTGATTTGAGAAATTTAGCACAGCGCTCTATTGAAATTAAGTCATTAAGGCCAGTAAAGGAGAGGCGTTTCTAAAATGATTAGGACAAATTAAGAAAGAGAGTGAAGATGCCTCATCTATTTAGGCTGCTGTATTGGTTTCTTTTTTTTTCTTTTCTTTTTTGGCAGTTTTTGGCCGGGGCTGGGTTTGAACCCACCACCTGTGGTATATGGGGCTGGCACCCTACTCCTTTGAGCCAGAGGTGCCACCCTGCTATATTGGTTTCTTAAGGCTGCTGGAGAAAATTATCACAAACGGGTTGGCCTAATATGGTAAAATGTATTCTCCCACAGTTCTAGAGGCTAAAAGTCTGGCATCAGGGCAGCAAAGCACCAGCAGGATGAGGTGCCCTGGGAGGCTCTAGAAGACAGTCTGCCTTTGCCTCCTCCCTGCTGGTGGCCCCTGGAAGTCCTTGGTATTTCTTGGCTAATAGCTGTATCAGTTCAACCTCTGCTTTTGTCTTCGCATGGCTGTCTTCCCACCATGATTGTCTCTCTCGCTTCTAATTTCCCTCTTGATAAGGATACCACTCATTGGATTTGAGGCCCATGCTAATCTAGTAGGAGATCACCTTCACTAATTTCATCTGCAAAGACCCTGTTCCCACATAAGATCATATTCTCAGGTTCCAAGTAGACGTAAATTTTGGAGGGACACTGTTTAACCCAGGACAGTTGCTACACTATTTCATTTGAAATAATAGTCGATTAAATGTAGACTTCATACAAGTCAATTACACCTGTAGGTATGCAAAGATGATTCAGCAAGAAAACCCCTGTAACGGCCAGCAGAATCAAACAAGAGCAGAAATCAAGTAGCGACAAGGTACCAATAAGTCACATCTGCCATTTGAATATTAACATGATAGATCATTTCCCATTTGCTTTTTAATATTGCTAGTTTTATATCTGGTTATGAAACATTTTATTTGCTTGCAAGAATCATTATCACTTAACACATGCTGAATTCTATGTTCGCTCCTCTGCGTAGTCATTTCTCTATCTTGAGCTTTATTCTTTATCATTATAACCTGTCTGTACTTTTCTACTTATACCCCCAAAACTGTTTCTTTGAATCCTTTGTCCAACCTGCCCTCTCTGCCGGGACACTCTCCTTCAGTCCCCTCCTGCATACATATCCTGGGCTCACTCGTCTTTATATGCAAATCTCAGTTGGCCTCCCTAAAAAACAGATTCCCTGGCACTGTATTCAGCTTCATTTTCTGTATCTAACTTGTGCTTTGCTCTGTGCAAAACACTTTCTTTGCATTTATCAAATGGCTTAATAATTACCTGTTATTATCTAATATCTATCAATATATGGTCAGTTCTTGAAAGACCAGGAAGGTCTGGACAGCACATAATAGGTCCAGAAAAGTCTATGGAATCAAATGAAGAAATAATCAATTTAATGAAGCTCAAATGAAGCCCTGTGGTAGGCACTAACTGGGGAGGTAATGCACTGACTCTACCTCAAAGAGCTTGCTTGTATGCTGAGGGATACGCCCACAAGTCACCAGGTTTTCACATAGACAATCCCTACCTAGTGGTAAAAGAGAGGTAAATGAAATACATGAGGAAATTAGCAGACTGAGCAATTATTCTAACTGTGGGATGATCTCTAGGTGAGATTTCTGGACACATGTGGTATTGGACCTGGATGTTAAGGACTAGGAATTATTTGCTAGGGAGGAAAGTCAGGGTGCTAGGGAAAAGTGAGGAGGTGGGAGGCCCTTTATTTTATTTATTTATTTATCTATTTTTAATTGAGACAGAGTTTCACTATGTCACCCTTAGTAGAGTGCCATGGCATCTTGGCTCACAGCAACCTCAAACTCTTGAGCTCAAGCAATTCTCTTGCCTCAGCCTCCCTAGTAGCTGGGTATAAAGGCACCCACTACAACGCCTGGCACTTTTTTTTTTTAAGCAGGCCCAGGCCAGGATTAAACCCCCCAGCCTTGGAGCATGTGGCCAGCACCCTAACCATTGAGCATAGATGCCCAGACAGTAGTGGGAGACCTTTTTATTTTCTTTGAGACAGAGTCTCACTGTGTTGCCTTAGTAGAGTGTCATGGAATCAGAGCTCACAGTAATCTCAAACTCTTGGACGGAAGCAATTCTTTTGCCTCAGCCTCCCAAGTAGCTAGGACTACAGGCGCCCAACAATTTTTTGTTGTTGTTGTTGTTGCAAATGTCATTGTTGTTTTATCTGGCCCAGGTGGTGTTCGAACTGGCCACCTTCAGTATATGTGGCTGGCATCATAACCACTGTGCTATGAGCACCGAGCCGGTGGGAGACCTTTTAATCAGAAGAGGGAAAAATGCGTGATTGTAGGCAGGAAGGTATGTAAGTGTAGGGCAGCAAATAGTTCAACTTCAGTACAACCATGCAAACATGAATGGATCATTATGACAACAACGGAAAAGTTACATGGAAAATGGAGCAGAGAGGTCTTCAGTGACAGTGCAAAGAGGAGGTGTCACAGAGGGACGGTGTGTTCTGAGCTGGCTGTCATATGTGGGGAGCTTGGCTGCCCAATGAGAGAGGATCTCAAGTGTGTGAGGGAGTCAGCAGACCAGCTATGAGTGGGAGAGGGACAGGAGGAGAAAGGCCTATTTAAAAAAAAAATACAGAAAAGGAATGCAAGTCTGATTTAGAAGGGTGAAGGAGGCCAGATCAAGTGCAAGCCGAGGCAAACCAGACTTGAAGATGGAGGCAGTGACTGACCTTTAATGAAGCAAAGACAGAGGAAGAAGAAAACTAAAAGGTGAGCGTGGATGGAACTGCGAGTCCTCATCTTAAGTAAGACAAATCAGACACAGGAACACAAACATCACATGTCCTCGCTTGCAAGGAGCTAAATAATGTGTATACATGGACGTAGAGGGGAATGATAGGCAACTGGGAGGTGAGGAGACAGACGGGAGCAGACCATGAGAAACTGTTAGTGAGTACGTTATTCAGATGATGGATGCCCCACAGCTCTATTTTGACCCCTATGCATCCAGCAAAACTTGCCCTTGTACCCCACTATTTTTTATTATAAAAAATAGTGCTGGTGTATCTCTGTGAGATGGCGCTCAATGCCCCAGGCAGGATGAGCACTGCCAGTAGTCACTGTGTCCAATAGCATTTTAAGTTCCTTCAATAGAGTGCTACTCCAATTGTCATCTGCAGAAGAAGGCTAGTTTGCAAACAGTTGATTACTCCTTCACAAAGACAAAATACAGAAATTGAATGTCAGCACTTGGGAAGGACTGTAGCAATCTGATATTGTTATGACATCTATATGTGCCATTTTTATTTTACAAAAAAATAAGTACACAATGGATGGAAAAGAAAAAAAATAACTAAATTTATTCTTTACCATACACAGTCTAGAAGACCTGCTTTGTAAAAACCTGTTAGGCTATTACCCAAAGCAATATGTAATTTTAATGCAATCCCCATTAAAGTCCCAATGTCATATTTTAAAGAACTTGAGAAATTAATACTTCACTTTATATGGAACCAGAAAAGACCTCGAATAGCTAAGACATTACTCAGGAATAAAAACAAAGCAGGAGGAATCACCCTACCAGA
>CAUYQV010077268.1:0-28527 GCA_963574575.1 Galagoides demidoff
GCTACCCCCCTGTGTAGAGTGCCAGCTCATAGCAACCTTCAACTCCTGGGCTCAAGCGAGTCTCCTGCCTCCGCCTCCCAAGTAGCTGGGACCACAGGCGCCCACCACAACGCCCGGCCATTTTTTTGGTTGCAGCCATCACTGTTGTTTGGCGGGCCCGGGCTGGGGATTCGAACCCGCCACCTTAGGTGTACGTGGCTGGCTCCTTAGCCGATTGAGCCACAGCCGCCCAGCCAGCCCCAGCTTATCTTACAGGAGCCATTAACTTCCCCCTTCTGGACACAGTGAGGAAGAGTACCAATTCACAGCTGCGGACTACGCCCTCGCTTCAGCCCTGGCTCTGACAGCTTCCTCCGAGTTGTCTTGGTAAGTTAGGTGACCTTCCCAGGGAACCCTGCCGAAGGGGGAGCCATCCTGTCCAGTCCCCTTATTTCCTGCTGGGCCCCCACCCTGAGCTTAGAGAACCAGCCCAAAATTACACATCTAGAATGGGGCTGTCGACAGGAGTATAAGCCCTGGGGTGTCTGCCTGCACAGCCCACATGTGGCCCTCTAGAAGGTCCACATAGCAGTGAAGGACTGTCCCCAAGGGAGAGGGTAGGCGGCCTACTTCACCCATGAGCTTCACGTGGGAAGAGCTGGGAATGGGAGGGAAGGAGTGAGTGAACCAGCCCCAGTTCCACACAGGAGCCCAGAGCCTAGAAGGCCCCTGAGCATGACAACGTGGAGCAGCAGAGCCTGGCTTGGGCAGGGCCCTGGGCTGGAAGGCGTGGGTCATGGTCCTGGCTGGTTGGAAACAAAACAGTGGGGCTCAGTACCTGCCCACTTGGCCTTAGTGAAAAAAAGTCACAGTTTTTTGTTTGTTTCAAGGTTTGGTTTTTGTTTTTTTTTTTTGGTTTATTTGTTTGAGACAGAATCTCGCTCTGTCGCCATGCTATCAGCCCAGCTCAAACCCCTGGGCTCAAACCATCCTTCTGCCTCAGCCTTCCGAGAAGCTGGGACTACAGTTGTCTGCCACAACACCTGGCTAATATTTTCTATTTTTAATAGAGATGGAGTCACTCTTGCTCAGGCTGGTCTCAAACTCCTAAGCTCAAGTGATCTTCTCACCTCAGCCTCCCAGAGTGTTAGGATTATAGGCATGAGCCACTGCACCTAGCTGCCCAAAGGTTTTAAAAGAGCATCACAAACTATGATAGGCAAGTGTTTATTACACACTGACTGTAAACCGGGCCCTCTCAGGGAGTTTTGGAGACAAAAGAGGGTACAGAGTTGCACTTGTCCCCAGAAAGCTTCCCGTGCCTGTGGCACTGCTGGATGTGAGGAGGGAACTCGCCAGGCTGCCCCAGGCCCTTCTGGCCCTGCCTAAGCCCCAGTGGCGTCTGTCCCTGCAGGGAAGCCCAGCTGAGACGCCAGACCTCCAGGGTGGAGCTGGAGGAGCGCGGGCAGAAGCGGGTGGGCTTCGGCAATGACTGGGAAAAGACTGAGATTGCTTTCCTGCGGACGCACCGGATGCTACGCCAGAGGCGTGACCGGAAGGCGCTGAGACGGAGGGTGAGGGGGCCCGCCCGGGACAGAGGCTGAGCCCTGGGTTTGAACCCGTGCCCCCACCTGCCAGTTATGTGACCAGGGGCGATCGAGTGAGTCACTGTTCCTGAGCCTCAGTGCTCTCATCTGTCGAGTTCTCAGTTCCCAGGTGGGATTTATGATGTGACATTGGGTTTGTAAGGTGACTGCCAGTGCTGAGAACACAAAAGAGCCCTGGCCTATGTCTGAGATCTTGGCACCTTCCCCAGATCACACTGGTGTGGGCTTTCTCAGTGCCCACGTTGACTACGACGCACATTGGGTGGGGAGATATTGTCATCATCCCATGTCACAGATAAGAATACTGAGGACCTGCCTCTGAGCCCACAGCTGGAGAGCAGAAGGGTCAGGCCTTGATCCCAGGCCCGCGCCCTCCCCACTGGCCCACACTGCCTCAGCTGGTACCCAGGAGGATGCTGCCTCTGGAGTCTGGGTGTCTGAGAGGAGGCAATGGCTAAGAGGTGGTCCCTGGAACATCAGAGTCACACACTTTCCTGCCTCCAGATGGAGGAGAAGGTCCAGGAGGCCAAGGAGCTAAGGGAGCTGTGCTCAGGCCGGGGGCCATGGTTCTGGATACCTCTGCGCTCCCACGCTGTCTGGGAACACGCTAATGTCCTGCTGACCTGCACCATCTATGCCTCGCCACCACCCCAGGTCACCTGGTAAGCCACTGGGGTGCGAGGGTGGTCCTTACCCTGACTCCATGCTTGGGGTCTCTGAGGTCACGTGAGTCTAAGTTCCTCATAGCCTGAGTTCTTGTGGCCTTAGCAAACCCACAGACCCATGGACCCTGAGCTCTGCCCATCCCTCAAATAGAGCAGCAGCTGCCAGAGACTGGGGCCTGGGTTATTCTTAGCTGTTCACCAGCCAGCCTGGGGCCAGAATTCTGGGCCCCTGAGGAGCCAGCCCTCATAAAATAAGACTCTGGTGGCATGAGAAGGCAGCTGCTCTCAGCTGGGTGTCTCCAGGGCGGGGGGCTGATGGTGGGAGGCAGGGCAGGGGCCAGGAGCAGGGGAGAAGGTGGGGAGGGCAGGGCCTGCAGCCAGAAGGAGCTCAGGCCTAGGATGGGAGTGCTGTGCTCCAGGCCTAGTTTTCTCTCTCCTAATTCAGTGTACAGTCTTAGCCACGGCTCTTAACCTGTCTTGTCCTGCCTCAGTTTCCTATTCTGTAAAATGGGTTGAAGACCTCCTGTCCAGCCTGCATGCAGTGAGGATCTAATGCCGTGACAACCCGGAAGCCCTCAGAATTTGAAAAGTGTGGGAAAAGCAGGAGATGCCATTCCTGGGAGCACAGCCATAGCAGAACCGCAGAGGCAGGGGTGGGGGGCGGGCTTTGCTGGGGGAGGGAAGGGGAAAGACACGGGGTCCCTGCACAGGCAGAGTCACATCCTAGTTCTCAGTTTTACCACAGGAGGAGGCAGGTGTGCCATTTCCACAGCTGAGCCACTGTTTACTGACTTTCTGGGTCCAAGGCCATTACCAGGCATCTTGAAGGGTGAGGAAGGGGGTTTAGCAAATATTTCCCGAGAGGATCATCTGTCCCACAACCTGACTCAGACACTGGGCTGCAGAAATGAACTTGACACAAGCTTACCCTCAGGGAACTCTCAGTCCAAAAGAGAAACAACAGTCTTATAGGAGATACGGGAGATCAAAAAAGTGGGGACGGCAAGAGAAAGCGGCTGCCTTGGCCAGAAGGATCCAGGAAGGCATCTCGGAGGAGATGGTATAGGATCAGATCATGAGGGTGAACAGACCGTGGTCTGATAGGGGAGAAGACAAGCTCACAAACAGCTGAATAGACGAGGGGGAAACCAGCGGCATCTCACACCGAAGCCCACATTGCACTGACCCAGCACCTCACTATGGTTGAGCATCAAGGCCACTCATGAGGAAGGGACGATTTATTACCCCGATTTCAGAGGTTAGGGTATCAAGGCTCAGAGAGGTAGTGTGACTCACCTAAGGTCACACAGCCAGTGTGAGTCAGGATTCAAACTCAGGACTCCTACCTCTAGCCCATGAAGTCCCTGAACCAGATTGGAGAGTAGGAAAGGGATCGTTACAGCTGTCTTTTTTATTCAAGCACCATAATGCTTCCAAAGTCTGAGAAATAGAAGGCACTTCAGCCAGGAGCTGTCAAGAAAGGCTTTATGAGGGAGCTGGCACTGGGGCTGGTCATGGCCAGCTAGCGTTTATTCAAAAAGGATGCCAAGCACCTTGCTGGGTGGGATTCAGTGGGGACCAAGGTGGTCCCTGGGTGGAAATTGTTGGTCCTAGTATGAGGATGCTGGCAGCACCTGTCTGGACTAAGTGGAGGTCAGCACCTCAGCTGTCCCAGCCCTGAAGCTGAGTCCTGCCCGGCCCTGGCCCAGAGGCCCATAACTAAGATATTCTTGGAAGCCTTTCGGGAGGGGGACTTGTTTCCACCCCTGCCAACAAGGTTGCCACAACAAAGAGGTGAGCATTCCTGAGCCAAAGTGGGAGCCAAAGCTAGGCCCACCTCCAGCCCGAGTGGCTCGGGTGGCACCAGTGCTCCTGGCTTCAGGGATCTGGTTTTCCATCATCAATCCCCTAGGGCAGGGTCACATGTTGTCTCAGGATGGGACCTGTCCTGTCCAGGCACTGGTGGAGACCCAGCCCTAGATCAGGGTCCCTTCCCTTCTATTCCTTTCTTTTCTCTTCCCTTTCCGGCTCACCCCAGTTTGTCAGGGGCGTCTGTTTACTCAGCAATTATTGAACGCTTCCTGAATGCTGAGGCACTGAGAAGACTCAGACACACAGCCTTGAGAGAAGCACGAGGCAGCGCACTCAGTGGCCCCCAGAGCATTTACCCAATGGGACTAACTTGAATCGGTGTCCTTGAGAAAGAAGGGGGTTGCTTTCATGGGGGGAGGTCAGGGCGGAGCATCTCTGTTTGTGGCGCTGTGTGAAGGAAAGCAGGGACTCCTCAAGCCACAAAGCTCTAAGCCCTGAGAGACGCCAGGGGCCTGGCCAGGGGTACAAGGAGGGAAAGACCAGAGCAGAGGACAGGGAGTGCTGGAAGGTGGCTGGGGCCAGACCTGGGCACCTCGAAAGCCAAGCCAGGGAATCCTGGAGACACCAGAGAGGCGAGAAGGGCGCGGGCCCCCACAGTCCTCACGTTCAGGGTCAGAGACGAGGAGAAGCTTCCACCACCTCCCAAGGGAGGACTTGGGGAAATCGCGGAGGATGGTGTTAAGCAAGGCCCACTGGGCGTTCACCACGGAAATGGGTCTTGCTGGTTAGAATCAATCTCTCAGTCCACATCCTACTAAAAAAGTAAACTTTAACACCAAACTATGTGAGGAAAAAAGTTAGATGAATAATAAAAATCTCACTCTGCAATGAGGTTCTCCCTGAGCCGGGCCCTGGGCTGGGCTCCTGCCTCAGTTATCTCTGTTAATGTTGTTTGGTCACTGGCAGCCACACAGGCCCGTCCACACCATTCCTCCTTCAAGGGCCTGACTGTAGGCGAGAGACTGAGGCCCAGAGACAGGGTGGGAGAAGCGTTGGTTGAGGTCTCCAGCTCTACAGGCTGGGCCAGAGCAGCAGCTGACGCTTTTCCCAGGAGACACAGAGTTAGCCAGGCTGAGGTTTCTGAAATGTTCGTGACAGGTGTCTGGTGGGGGTCCTGACCCTGGCTCCGGGCCCCTGGGACATCTGAAAAGATAGGTACCAGCCTCCCATGGGAGACCTAGCTGGGCTCCTTTTGGAAGAGGGCCCAGGCTTAAGGTTGTGCAGTGGCATGTGGGTGTGGTGCTGTTTGGTTGCCATGGAGACAAACAGGGTGTGCGGGGGGGTCAGGTCCAAGGAAGGCAGCTCACTGACGCTCCAGATCACTGGGCACTTCTCTTAGCAAAGCCTCCTCTTCCACCTCAACCATCACCACTGGGGCATCCACCACGTGAGACCATCCATTCAGCAGCCTTGAGGACTTAGAGGCCCAGAGAGGGAGACTGAGTGGCCCAAGGTCACACAGCAAGCTGCATCAAGAACCCAGGACTCGGCTCGGCGCCTGTGGCTCAATCGGCTAAGGCGCCAGCCACGTACACCTAAGGTGGCGGGTTTGAATCCCCAGCCTGGGCCCGCCAAACAACAACAATGGCTGCAACCAAAAAATGGCCGGGCGTTGTGGCGGGCGCCTGTGGTCCCAGCTACTTGGGAGGCTGAGGCAGGAGACTCGCTTGAGCCCAGGAGTTGGAGGTTGCTATGAGCTATGATGCCATGGCACTCTACCCAGCTGGATAGCTTGAGGCTCCATCTCAAAAAAAAAAAAAAAAAAAGAATCCAAGACTCCTACCTGTGACACTCACTCCCCTGCCCTGACTCCCTAGGCCTCCAGACACCCAGGCCAAACCCTATCTAGTTCACACATCAGAATAAGAACCCCAAGTTCACAAAAAACACCCTGCAACATCCAGGGCAGGGTGATGTGCTTGACTCCCCTTGAGAATCATCAGGGGATTTTAAAAATACTGATGCCTGAGTCCCACCCCCAGAATTCTGATTTCATTGATCTGGGATGCGGCCTGGGCAAGGAATTGTGGTGGGGGAGGGGGTTAGCAGATTGAACAAGACAGAAGCTGATTTTTCTTCCACCTAAATGTCAGCATAGGGCTGCTGGGGCTATTCTGCTCCCCAGAGTCAGCAGGGCCTCAGATTCCTCCAGA
This sequence comes from Galagoides demidoff, assembly GCA_963574575.1. Lineage (NCBI taxonomy): Eukaryota > Metazoa > Chordata > Mammalia > Primates > Galagidae > Galagoides > Galagoides demidoff. The sequence continues at coordinate 6,277 of CAUYQV010077268.1, forward strand.
TCACTGGGCTGTAGGAGCGAGACAGCAGCCATCGCGGCCATTACAACCCCGGTCCTGCTGCAGGACAGAGGAAGGATGATGAGAAAGGGGGCAAAGGGTGCTGTCGCGGGAGCAGCCACATGACACTTGTCCTCACTTGCTATCACCAGTCCTAGCTCATATATGTGGCCACACTTAGCAGAAAGAGAGGTGAAGAAACAGGTCATGTATGGGGCAGCCCAGGGGAAAAGTCTATCCCCGCAAGAATAGCTATTGGAGGACAATTAGAAGTTTCTGATGCAAATTCCCAAAGGCTGAAACTCGACATAGAAATTCTCAAAAGCTCCTCAGGTGATTGTAAAAAGAGCCAAAATAAAGAACAGCCATTCTGAGGGGTTGGCAAGGCAGGTAGGGATTGGGGGTACCTTCCCTGGCAAGCCCCCTCAGAGAGGAGGAAAAAGCTGGGGCTGGGCCTGGGGTACCCCTGTGGGTGGCCCTGCTAGGGTGAGGGGCTACTGCTCCCTCTTCTCTGCCCCCCAAAGGGGAACAAATCCTTGAGCATCTATAGTATATAGAGCACAACTATCACAGCAACCCTGTGAGGCTGGAGCTATTATACTCCCATTTCATAGAGGAGGACAACTGAGATTCAGTTCAGTTCATTGAAAGCACTGCCCTGGGTCACATAGGCAAGTAACACCAAACTGAGGTTGGAATCCAAGTCCAAGAGGCTCCCGCCCCCTCCCACTTAGAACCACACTGCCTGTCACTGACCACAGAATCTCCACAGGTACAAAAATGACATGCGAATTGATCCTCGCCTCTTTCCTGCTGGGAAGTACCGGATCACCAACAACTACGGGCTGTTGACCCTGGAGATTAGGAGGTGAGACTGTGAATCCGGAGGGACCCATAGCCCCCAGACTTCACCACCATCAAAGCCAGAGCAGGGTCTCAAGCTTCCTCAGAGCTGTGTCCTCAGCTTGCCTCACCTGTAGAAATATCTGGGGTGCTGGTCAAAATACTGATTCCAGGGCTGGGTCCTCTAGAGGTTCAGATTAAGTAGGTCTGGAGTGGAGCCCGGGAATCAGTATGTAATAGGCACTCACCCTGTGTGGTTCCGATGCCTTGGAATACACTGAGACATGCAGACTTCGAGATTTAATAGCAAGTGCTGAGCTGAGAAAGCAAGGTGCTAGTGGACAGAAAACATACATATGCACAAACACATACAAACAGACTCACACACATAAGTGTGTGCATACACGCACACATGCAGAAGAAAGCAGTTAGAGAGGCGAGGGTTGGGTCTTTCAGCAGATGGCTTAAGCCTGAGTCTTAAGCATGATTTTGGAGGAAGAGGCAGGCTGCATGGAGGTCATTTAAAAGTACAATCCTCCAAATATATGTGTCATTTATATAAGCTACTGCATGTTGAGGTCCTCCTGGTGCCAAGCCCTGAGCTAGGTGCTTTGTGCATATGATCCGTAATCCTTACCGGCCCGCCCACAGGGAGGCATGGTCATCCCACATCACAGGGAAGAGACAGGCTCCGAAAGCAAAGGGTCTTGCACAGCTAGCACCAGGCAGGGCCTGGGTTTGAGCCAGTTCTCTCAATCTGGATTGTTTTCAAAATACCAAGCCCTCCATCTCAACCAACTCTGATTTCAAAGACACAAAGATGAACAGGACATTTGCTTCTCCGAAGCAAAGTGGGGCTACGTGGTTATAAATACCTGAGCATGCAAAGTAAAAACAGGGAGGTGCCCCATGGGTTGCACAGTCGGGAAGGTATGCGGGCCGGGGGAGCCTCGAGGGGCAGATGAGGCTGGCCCTTGAAGCAGAGGGGATTCCTGCCCTGAGTGACCAGGGTAAAAAGGAGGCACTGTGGGGCCTCTGTGCTTGCTGATGGGACCAGATATGCCACATGCTACCACCTACTCTCTGTCACCAAGGTGCCCCTGGGCTACAGCTGACCTAAGCTTTCTCTGGGAACATGACAGGGTTGGCTGAGAACATGTGGGCTTCTGGGCCCGTTCTGTGCCGATCGGCAGTGTGCTTCAGCTAAGTCTGTCTGGTTCTCTGTGTTAAAGGACAAGGCTCCTGCTCCAGAATTCTAGTTTGAAGCTGGGTTGGATTCCAGTTGCTGTGTGACTCTGGACAAGTCACTTAACCTCTCTGATCCTCCAGAGTCAGCAGTAGCAATGCAACATGGCATATTGTATTTTTGAAGCACTTTTCCCTGAGGTGGTTTAGGTGGTGTTATATCCCTACTTTTTCAGAAGACATGGAAACATGGAAAGGTGCAGTCACCAACCCAAAGACACACAGCCTTTCACAGATAGCGCCCAGGTCTTCCCCTTGTACCGTGAGGCTTTCCTTTAACCCCTAGCCTTTCCCATCAAGCACTTGTGGGGACTTGTGTTTCCCACGGAGCCCAGCAGTCTCAGAGGGCACCTTCTCCCTCTCTCCTTTTCAGATGTACCCTTGAGGACTCAGCCACCTACACTGTGAAGGTGAAGAATGCCTTCGGCCAGGCCTCCTCCTTCGCCAAAGTCCTCGTCCGCAGTGAGTCCTCTCATCCCCAACAGGCCAGCCTGGACCACCACAAACCCACATGGAGCAGATGAGGACATGGGTCTGTTTCTGACCCAAGGAAGGACTCTAAACACAAGAGTGTTTAGCCTGACATTGGGTGACCAAGGTAGCCATGGAGACTCCCACTGCCCTGGGGGCCTTTGGAGCCAATGAGACTCTTCTGTCTCAGCCTCGCAGGGGCAGCACTGCCAGCTTTGATGTTGTGAGGCATGGGTGAGGCAGGATCATCTTGCTCCTGTAGACAGGTGCCAAGAGCAATTAGGATGAGAGGGGAAGGGAACTGACCTTTTTGAGTTCTCATTACATACCAAGCACACTTAATAGTACCTGATTCTGTCCTGAGTTAGCTGGTGACAGGACTGGGACAGAACTCAGCTCTGTCTGCATGGATGGCATCTCTGTGTGAACTGGATGGACGAATTAGATGAAGGAGGCCCCTTTCTCCAGGCAAAAGTAGCCAGGACACATGGCTTGGCCAGTGGAAAACAGACTGGATTTCAGCCACCACGTCCCCTCTCCGAGGACACCTTTGTGCAGTATACAACTTATACAACTGTTCAAGGCAACCCTACATGCCTGCCATGCTAAAGAACATGCTTATCCCACCAGTTTGGACTTAGGTCTGGATCCAGCTCAGAGCCTCTGGGAGGATAGTGTGGCCCTGCCAGCTCTACTGAGGGGACCTCAGGGACAAAGGCCAAGCCCCACCAACTCCCCACCTGACTTCCACTGCCCCAGTTGGGCTCAGGCCCTTCCGGGAGATTACCTTGTGGGCATTTAAAATCATAGTAGGGGAGCAGGGGATACATGAGTCAGCCAGACCCAAGTTCACATCCTAGCTCTGGCACCTGTGCAAACCTAGGAAACCCCTTCACTTCTCTGAGCCTATTTCCTCGTCTGTGAAAGGGGGAATCCTATCACCTCCCTCAGAAGCTCATGTTGGTTTAATGAGATGATACAGATAAGCTTGGCTTGTGATAGGCTCCTGGGAAATAATAACTTACCCCAACTATAACCAGGACAGAGCACTGCCCAGGGGGCCACACTTCTGGACCCTTGAGAATGCTGTGCTTTGCACTTGGGGCCCCTGGGAGAGAGAAGTTCCCCGACCCCCTCTCACCCCCCCTACCACATACACACTCCAAAGGCATCTGTCCTGGGCTGCAGACAGGTAAAGTCCAGCCCCCTCCTTGCCTCTCATCAGACCTTGTTAAACTGTCCTGCACAACCCTCTCCACCCTCTGCCCTATTCCCCAAATAGCTCTCAGGAGGCAGCTGTCCCCACTGCCAGGCCAAGCTCTCTGTGTGGAAATCTGAGCTGTTCCCATAGGCTGTGCCCAGAGTCAAGCGCAAGGTCAGGCATTAGAGCCCCACCTCTCTCTGTCTGCCCATCCTTCCCATCACTTCACCCAGATCCCTGCCTCCTCCAGGCCACCAATGCTAGGATCCCCAGGCTCATTCTTGGCTCCCAGACTCCAGTAACTTCCTGCTGAGAGCATCTGCTCACCACCACCACCACCATCTCTGCTCCTACCTCCATAGCAACTTTGGTGGTCTTGGTGAAAGGCTCTAGGCTGGGAGGCAGGAGCCCTGGGTTCCAATCTTATGTCTTCCATTTATTTTCTGTGGGACCTTGGGCAACCTCCTGCCTCTCTCTGGATGTCACCCAGGAAAGACCTTCCCAGGAATCAGTGTCATATCATCGCTCCAGACCTCTGGGACATTAGCTGGGTGACTCTGCCTCAGTTTCCCCATTTATATGAGAGGATAATAAGGGTACATACAGATAGGGAGCTGCTGGCATGTGACAAGCACTTTGTGAGTGACAGCTATTATTATTCTCAGGTAATCTGTATCAGTATGACCTTGGATTTCACCCTTCAGCCCCCAGGCAGCTCTCTCATTGCTCCCCTTGCCCCCCTCCCTGACCCACCAGCAATCCACAGTCTCTAACCAGGCTGAACCTCTGTGAAGATAGGGCATGATCCTGGTGGCCAGTTTGGATAGAAGAAGGAAACCAGCATTTATTGAGCACCTACTATGTGGCAGGCTCTGGATGAGAGCTTAATTCATGTGAACTAATTAACTCATAACCCCACATCATCAGATAGGAATTATTGTCCCCATTTTACTGATGAAGAAATTGAGGCAGGAACAGGTGGAAGAATGTTTCCAAAGCCACAGGGGAAAAACCAGAGAGATCAGGACTCGAACCCATGCCCAAAGCCCATGTCCCCAAAATATAGTAGGAATGTGCAGTCTGGGCCTTCTCCAACTCCACTTGCCTTGGGTTTTCAGCTTACCTGGGGAAGGATGCTGGCTTTGATTCAGAGATCTTTAAACGTAAGTAGACTGGTGTGGGGCTTGGGAGGTACTGGGGACTCTGTTCAGGTTTTGGCCTCCCCACAGTCCTTTTTTATAATACATCCAATCCTTACCCACAAGGATGTCCAGTTGGCTTCTGTCTTGTGATCTGGTAATACTTGTACACTGGCTTCATGGAGCCCAAGGTAGCCCTGAGCTGCCCCCTACTGCTCAGCTGTCCCCTGACCAAAACTGGGTAAAAAGGCAAAGCCCAAAGGAACTTAGCTTTCAGATATTTGCTGTTCTGGTTTTTCCGGTTCTCACCTAAATAAGTTTCTTCTCCTGCACCCCCCCATCCCCCCAAAGCTAGCCTTCTCCCAATCAAAACTAAGAGGAGAGAGGTTGCCCCAGAAGGATCCTGGTCCCCATCTGAGCCCCCAGCCACTCTGGCTGTCTCAAAAGCCTTCTGCCCCCAATTTTTATTCCCATCCCAGGATCGATGTTTGGCCCCAAAGTGGAATTCACATCAGTGCTGAAGCCAATCTTTGCCCGTGAGAAGGAGCCCTTCTCTCTGTCCTGCTTATTTTCGGAAGATGTGTTAGACGCTGAGCAGAACATCCAGTGGTTCCGAGATGGTGAGGACCCCAGTCCTGGACCGCAGCCTCCAGAGGCAGCCCCCTCTGCAGCTCAGCTCAGATCCAGAGAGGCCAAAAGCCAGAGTGGGACTAGAGGCCTGGCTCCATCCCTGATTCGGGAACCCCCCCGCAATGGCCAGGGATTAAGCTATGCCCCCCTCCAGGGTGCTAAGGAGGCAGAAGAAAGTGGGTACATAGCCAGGTGGGGTCAGCCACATTGCCCCACAAATGGCCACCACACATCTGTGGGGTGTTAGTCCCTGTCCTGGGGCTGGGGCGCAGGGCAGGTACAGAGGCATGTGAGCTCAGGGAGGAGGGAGGAAGCCATCAGTACTAGCTACCCACATCACTGCCACCCTAGCTTTGAGTGGTGGCATTTGAAGCCATGGCAACAGAGACCAAGGGTGGGTGACAGTCACATGTAGCTTTTCAGAAGCAAGGTGGGGATGCAGAGTACATAACTCAGGGCTTATAGGCTGGGATGCCTCTGGGGTATCACTAGGAAGGGCTGGGAAGGTTGGTCAGCCAAGGCAGGAAGAGGGCGAGAAGGGTGTCCAGACCTGCTGCCCTGACCTGATCAGTTTGTAGCCAAAGGACAGGAACATGGTGTCCCTCCTGCTGCCCTACCACAGAGCCCAGGAAGGACTGCCTGGGGGGCTGGGGACCCGAGGAGCCCTGACAAACAGCTGCAGAGTTTGCCAAAGGCTGAGATGTTTTCCCAGGCCTGCAGATCTTCCAGAACAGAAGAGGGAGGAGACTTTGTGTGAGACAAATAGGAGAGATGGCCCCATGGCATGGCCTCAGGGCAGGGCCCATTCCCTGAGTCCCAGAGTCCCTTCCTGGGTTCCTCCTCCTCACTAAGCTCCCCCCCACCAGCTCCTACCTGCCTCACTGAGACCCCCCTCTCTCAATGAGACCCCAGCCCCATCCCTGAGCCCCTACTCACCTCAATGAACCCCCCTTCTTTGACTCCCTCAACCCTATAGAGGCCCCATCTCTTCTGTCCCACTCCCTCACAGAACCTCCACTCCCACTCTGGGCCCTATCCCCACCCCCAAGCCTTCTGCAGAGGAGAGTTCAGCTGCCACCCTAGCAAAGCCCTGGAGGCTGACACCCCACCCTGAGCCTCAGGCTGCAGCCACCCAGCCCTGCCTGGCTGGGACCTGTGGACCCCCAGAGCTTCTACGGGTTCCCAACTGAGGCCAGGGTCCCCCATAAGCTCACACTAAACCTTCTTCCCCTCTACAGGGAAGCTGCTGAGGTCCTCAGGTCGACGACAGGTTCTCTATGAAGACCGCCAGGCATCCCTGAAGGTGTTCTGTGCCTACAAGGAGGATGAAGGGCTCTACACGATCCGGGTGTCCTCACCCCGCGGGACCCGGGAGCAGAGCACCTATGTGCTTGTGAGAGGTGAGGGGGTGGGGGCAGGTGGCAGCTGAGCCCCAGAACAGGCCTCTGTACTTGGCTTGCTGTGGGACCTCAGTTTGTCTCCCACAAAATCAGGACATTGGGTTAGAGTCTCTCTAAGAACCTCTGTGGCACTGTGTGACCCTCTAAGACAGCAGTTCTCAATCTGTGGGTTGCAACCCACAGGCACTGTATTAAAGGGCTGCGGCATTAGGAAGGTTGAGAACCACTGCTCTAAGAGGACATGGCCTGAGAAACAGACTAGCTGGGAGCCAGGGAAGGAGGACAGAGCGTGGGGCTGGGGGGATTCTGGCCACTGGCTGAGCTCTGCCTCCTGGTTTCTTCACTCGATCTGGATTCAAATCCTGGTTTTGTCTCTTTACTGGCTAGGTGACATGGACAGCTCAATCACTCACCTCTGCAAGACTCAGTTTCCCCATTTACAAAGTGGAGGGCTGCTCTGGGCTCAGGAATTAATTATGCCAATTATTCAGATGCTTGGAGGAAAATGAACCCTTTATAATTGATACTCCCTGGCTTGGCGCCTGTGGCTCAAGTGGCTAAGGCGCCAGCCACATACACCTAAGGTGGCGGGTTCGAATCCAGCCAGGCCTGCCAAAACAACAATGACAGCTGCAACCAAAAAATAGCTGGGCATTGTGGTGGGTGCCTATGGTCCCAGCTACTCGGGAGGCCAAGGCAGGAGACTCGCTTGAGCCCAGGAGTTGGAAGTTGCTGTGAGCTGTGATGCCACAGCACTCTACCCAGGGGGATAGCTTGAGGCTCTATCTCAAAAATAATAATAATAATTGGTACTCCCCCCTCCCAGATGCTGCTGTCTGGGGGGCTAAGGAGGCTGGTATTCAGGCCCTAGTTCTCAACATCAGAACTGTGCCCCTGAGGGGATAATGAGAGGAAGGTATTGGGTAGGAGTGGAAAGGGACTCATTACCAAATGGCCACTGACTGGCAATGCCCCCTCCTCTTACCCCTGGGTTCCAGATGCTGCACCTGAAAATCCTGGGGCCCCAGGGGCCCCACTGAATGTTCAGTGCCTGGATGTGGACAGGGACTGCCTCATTCTGACCTGGGCCCCACCCAGTGACACCCGGGGCAGCCCCATCACTGCCTACTCCATCGAGAGGTGAGTCAGTCTCTTGAGTGGCAGAGCCCCTGGGGGCAGAATTCTGTCTGGGTATGGGCCCACAGCAAAGAGGGGCCCCAGGCCTGGCCTCTGAGATTGCCATCCCACACTGCTCCTCGGAACAGGGCAGGAGAGAGACACGCTGTATCATTTAGGAACAACAGGAGGGCATCCATGCCCTCAAATCCCACTGATGCCTGGAATCCCACCACTGGGGACCGGCCATTGCCCTCTGCACCCTCTACACGAGCCGACCTGGAGGGGCAAGACGGTCAAGTGCTGGAGGCCTGAGCACATGTGAATTTGTTGGCCGTTTTTCTTCCTGAATGGCAGAGTTGGAATAGCACTGACCCCAAGGGAGAGGAGCGCCCCAGGAAGGGGAAAGGAGTCAGAGGGCCCAGAACCTCCCACTGCCTTCCCACACTGCCACCTCTGAGGCCCCAGCGGGAAAGGACACCAATCCCACCAGCTCTGCCATGGAGTGCGGGGCGGCACTAAGGGCGTGTCTCGTCTCTTTTCATCCTTACAACCACCTCATATAAGGGGAAGGTGACTTTACCCACAGTCACATTTGCCGTGAGTGGTAGAGTTGGATGCACACTGACCACTGTCCCCCCACCCCCAGTCAGTAATGTCGTGCTGCCTGAGAGGGTGCAGAGAGCCCAGGCTCCGAGGGTCAATCTGGAACTTGCTCTGACATAAAAAGTGGACGGCTCTTGGGCAAAATCCCAGTTCTATGAGCTGTGTAATCTCGGGCATGTCCTCTCTCTCTGTCTGAGCCATGAACCCCTACATATAGTATGAAGGAGGCTATACCTGACTCTGAGGGCTATGGGGACATGAAGTGGGACCTGGGTGTGGAGGGCAGAGCACAGCCCCAGGCTCACAGGAAAGCTCATGAGGGGCACTGGCTGTGCTGGTCAGCGTCGGGGTCAAGGACAGTGAAAAGGCCTCCAGGGGGTGGGGGAGCGAGGCTCTTCAGTTGGAGAGTAGGACTTTAACTGGCAGAGATGGGCAGGGCAGGGCAGGCCGCCGGGGTCAGAGTGTGGTCCTGGGAGAGCCTTAAACTGGGAAGGTGTACATCTTGGACAAGGGCTAAAAGCTGGGGCTCGTCTTCCTCCACAGGTGCCAGGGTGACTCCAAGGAATGGGTGCCTTGCCATGAGGCCCCCGGAGGGACCTGTCGGTGCCCAATCCAAGGCCTTGTCGAAGGCCAGAGCTATCGGTTTCGGGTGAGAGCCATCAACAGGGCAGGCAGCAGTCTCCCCTCCAAGGCCTCAGAAGCTGTTGTCATGGGCGACCGTGATGCAGCCCAGAGAAAGACAGGTGGGTACAGAGGTTCTAAGGGACAGAGCATCAGTCAGGACACCCCCAGGACTGCCTTCCACAGGAGGCAGCTCAGCCCACAGGACTCCCAGCCTGATGGAGGAGACATAGTCTAGTCCTCAGGAACCCCCAGACTGATGGAAGAGATACAGCCAGCCCTCAGGAACCCAGTCTGTTGGAGGAGCCACAGTCCTGCCTGATCCCCTAATCTGAGGGGGAAGATACAGCTAAACTGAGGGAGGACAGCAGTACCTTCTTCAGGATGGCCTTAATCTCAAGGAGAAAAACAGCATTGCCCTCAGGAGCCCCAACCCAGGGCAGCATGTGCCTGAGCCACGTAGTGAGGGCCGGGGACTGCCAGGCTGAGACCAGGTCAGGCCAGGATTCAGAACCAGGAGCAGGGTCTGACTCCTCCTGCCCCCCACCCTCAATGCTCCATTCTCATCCTAGAGATCCCCTTTGATCTGGGAAACAAGATCACGGTCAGCATGGACGACTTTGAAGGTATGCGGGACCCTCACCTCCTGCATAGTTCTGGAAACTCTGGGACACACACTGGCAAAGAGGCAGAAATTGTCCACGTGCAGGGTGGGGGGATGCAAAGGTGAGTGGGGTGTAGTTGGAGGAGCCAGGGTGTCATGGAGGAGGTGGCATATTGGGAAAAGGCCTGGACAGGACATCAGGAGACCTGGGTTCTGACCCTGGCTCTGCCTCACGTTGCCGGCTGACCTGAAGCAAATTCCTGCCTCTGTGGAATGAGAGGCTGAGGTGAAGGGTCTCTGAGGGCCCCCAATCTCTGCCCCAATGACTCTGATTCCAGATGCTGTGACCATCCCCTCACCCCCAGCCAATGTCCATGCCAGCGAGATTCGAGAGGCCTACGCGGTTCTGGCCTGGGAGGAACCGAAACCCCGGGGCAAAGCCCCACTGACCTATTCCCTGGAGAAGGTACAAGACCCCCAGGACCCAGCCCCAGGCTGGCCTAAGAAAGGATTATACTGTGGGGCAGGGTGTGGGAAGGGCAGGGACTGCTGAAACCCCGGGCAGTGTTCCCTGAGGAGGCTTCAGAGAACAGAAGAGGATTCCCTGCCTGGAAGGGCTTGAGCATGGCCCTACAGAGAGGGAGGACAGATGGAATGGCCCTCCGAGGTTACCTCCAGCCCTGAGAGGCCAGTCACTGCTGCCAGGTCTCAAGGTTGTTAATGGAAATCTGCAAAATTAAGAGGCACACAGAACAATAACAACAGTAAGATCCACCATATCCTGGGTATCTCCCCATCCCAGAGCTGGCATCAGGGTCATATTATACATTGGGGCCAGCTACCCCTTCTTGGCAAGGCTGTGTTGGGAGGCACACTAGGCTGGTACCTCCAGCCAAGGGCATGATCAAGCAGCCCCTGCAGAGCCAAGGGAGGGTTCAGCAGTAGCAGGTGGTTCTCACTGGGGACAATGTCAGAGGCAGGGGCAGCTCTTGTGGAGTAGACGTCACAGTGGAGGGGAAGGCCATACAGTGGAGGGGAGGCCATCCAGCAGAGGAGAAGACAGCAGGTTGTTATGATTGATTCAAATCCTGATTTCTGCTGGGTGATCCTGAGTTAGATTCCTAACTTCTGGCTCGGCACCTGTGGCTCAATCGGCTAAGGCGCCGGCCACGTACACCTAAGGTGGCGGGTTCGAATCCCCAGCCCAGGCCTACCAAACAACAATGATGGCTGCAACCAAAAAATGGCCAGGCGTTGTGGCGGGTGCTTGTGGTAGCCTCCCACAAGCTACTTGGGAGGCGGAGGCAGGAGACTCACTTGAGCCCAGGAGTTGGAGGTCGCTATGAGCTGTGATGCCATGGCACTCTACCCAGGGGGATAGCTTGAGGCTCCGTCTCAAAAAAAAAAAAAAAAAAAGATTCCTAACTTCTCTGAGCCTCAGTTTCCTCCAGCATAGAGCAGAGAACCTGCCCTCTGAGGATGAAGGAAACCACAGCCCATGCCCAGGACCAGCAGCCTAAGGAAGGGTCCTTGGCTGCTATCTCCCTGAAGTCAGAGACCAAGTTTATCTTCTCCTTACTTGCCGGGCCCAGTGCAGTGCCTGGCACATACTAGGTACACAATATAGGTTTAGTGAATAAACAAGTTAAAACCTTCCAGGGAGGAATCTCCAGCTCTGGCTGAGGGACCATCTCGGTTACCTTCCAGGGAGGAATCTCTGGCTCTCTTTCCACACTTGCATAGGTCCTGTTTCTCTGACGCAGCAAAGCTATAGATAATCAAGGATTTGTTTAGTGTAGACCAAAATGATAAAGACCTTGAAGTCAGACAGCTTGGATTCAAATCTGTCTCTGCTACTAGCTTTGTGACCTTGGGCAAGTTATTGGGTCTCTCTGTGCCTCGGTTTATTCTTCTGTAAAATGGCAATAATATTTATATGCAGTAACTTATAAGGCTAATGTGAGCATCCAATTAATTCAAACACATAAACTTAAGAGTAGAGCTTGGTGCACACTAAGTGTTTGGCAATGTTCACAGTTTCTTGTGGCAATTTCTTGGCCTAGCTGGGTGCTCGGCCACTGACAGCCAGGTGGACCTCAGGAGGGAAAAAAACACAGAGGGCAGAATCAGTGGGTCCCCTTGGTGACTTTGGGTGTCAGCTCTCAAGCCCGGATTCAGCAGAAGTAGTCTCACTCGCCAGCATCACCCTGGGCTCCTTACCCTCCATCTGTTCGGTGACTCGGGATTTATGGCTGGCTTTTGAGTCCCCACTGCTGTGGATAGTGACCAGAGGAGCCACCCACACCTACATTTAAATGTCACATCCTCCAAATATTAGATGAATGAGTTCTGGCCAAGTTACCAAACCTCTCTGAAGCTGGGTCTCCTCCCCAGTAGGGAAATGAACACCGTCCTTGCAGGATAGAAACACAGATGGAGCACCTCCCACGTGTCAATACTGTCCTTGGCCTTGAGGACACAGCAGTGGGTGGGGGTGGGGGATACTAATGATAAACAAGTAAATCAGTGGACTGTGAAGCACAATAGGTAGCGATGGGACAGGCAAGGAAGGACATTGGAAGCAGAGGAGAGGCTGCTGGCATTTTAGGCGGAATGGCCAGGGAGGGTGGGGGTGGGGCTGCCCAGAAAACGACCTACAGGAAGTGAAGAGCCAGCCAAGAGATTTCTGGGGAAAAGAACAATCCAGGCTGAGGGACCAGCAAGTGCAAAGACCAAGAGGTGGCATTGGGGCCACCAGGGCAGCAAAGAGGCACAGAGATAGCAGGAGTGGAAAGTGGCCAGACAAGACTGGGCTCAGGTGGCAGGGAAGCTCATGCTCCAAGGGACTTGAGCAAAGGGGACCTGACCCGCCCTGTGCCATAAAAGGATCCCTCCAACGGCCATTTGAGAAAAGACTAGAGGGAGTATGGGCAAAAACAGGGAGGCCAGTCAAAGGCTGTTGAGATTATTCAGGCAAGCGATGCTGGCAGCCTGCCAAGGTCATGCATGGGAGCATGAGGTGGGCAAGTTATGGCTGGGTTCTGGGTACACTTTGAAGGGACAGCCAACTGGGTGTGTTGATGGAGCACGTTTGGGGTTTGTGGGAGAGAGTGAAGAAGCTGGGATGGCCCCAGGGGGAGTTGGGAGCCCCCAATGCAATGTGGGCAGCACAGGTGGGCACGTGAGGGAGCAAGTCCTAGACACACGGAGTGTGAGGTCCCAGCAGGCATCAGGTCCCCAAGGGCAGTTGGGCTGGGGACAGAAGCTCATGAGGGCACCCAGGTGTCCACTTAGCCAACCCTCATTCTTCTTTCTCTTCAGTCAGTCATAGGCAGTGGCACCTGGGAGGCCATCCACTCAGAAAGCCCTGTGAAATCTCCGAGATTCGCCCTTCTGGATCTGGAGAAAGGGAAGTCGTATGTCTTCAGAGTGCGGGCAATGAACCAGTATGGCCTAAGCGATCCCTCGGAGCCCAGCGAGCCCATTGCCCTGAAGGGCAAGCCAGGTACCCATGGGGTGCAAGGGATGGGTGGCAGGCAGGCAGACCTAGAAGCCAGCCTCAGGGCCCTGGGCCTCAAGGCTGCAGGAACAGAACCCTGTCCATTCCTCATCCCTGACCCCTTTGACCTATCACAACACTGAAATGCAACATGATCTCAGGCCTGGAAAATTTTAAGACATCAGAAATTACATTTCTCTGGACAAGATGCTCAAGGAGAGATGGATGTGTTTTCCAGATCAATAATTCACAATTTATAGTCCAGCAGGGTCCAGCACAGGAACCAAGTGTGAGCAGATGGCCTCTCAGTTCTAAAGGTCCCTGGCCTGCTGCTGGAGTCCTGCCTATGCAGCTCAGAGCAGACCCCCACTTGCTCCCTGGTGGGGTTCATCTGCAGCCCAATGAGGGCCTGGGCAAGTCACTTCCAAGCTGCAAACCTGCTGTCCTCACCTGCCAGCCCATTGTTCTAACAGCCCTGGTCACCACTTATCTCTCACAAGAGAGGACTTTTAGGACACACAAGCCCAGGGAATACTCTGGGCCTGGTAGAGAGCTGCCCACAGCCCCAGCATATCCTGAATTCATGCACCGCCCCTGATGACTGCCAGGGCTCCTCCCCTATCCCAGCCAGTCAGAGCCGTGTAACTCAGCATCCTCACTTCACACATTCTGTTTTCCAGCTACCCTCCCCCCTCCAGCTCAAGTTCAAGCTCTCCGAGACACACAGACCTCTGTCTCCCTGACCTGGGATCCTGTGAAAGGCGGCCCAGAGCTCCTGGGTTATTACATCTACTCCCGGGAGGTGGGGTCATCTGAGTGGCAAACAGTTAACAACAAACCCATCCAGGACAACAAGTGAGTCTGCCCACCCCTTCCTGTACCAGGGCAGCCTCGAAGGAGGTGCCCTGATAGGAACGAAGCCAAACATGTCACAGGACGTGCCCTGGCCTGGCACTGGTCTAAACGTCTTTCAAGTGTCAGGTCATCTGGTTCTAACTGAAATTCTGTACATTTAGGACTGTTCTTTTCATTACCATTTTACAGATGAAAAGACCAAAGTACAGAGAGGTTAAGTCACTTGCCAGAGCTCTCCTAGTCAGTAAGTGGAGGAACTAAGACTTGAACCCAGATGGTCTCTTCCACCACATCTTTTCTGAGGACTCACTATCTGCAGGACAGAGTAGACTTATCTTTCTAGCTGGGGGCTTTGAACTGGCCAGACTTGGGTTAAGTCCCCCCATCCACCACTCATTGTTCTGGCACCCTACATAGGAGACCCACCCTCTCTAAGCCTTGGTCCCTCTTCTGTAATATGGAGGCTGGGGGTGATGGGGTCACACTCTTGACCTTCTGACATTCCAACTCCCAGTCCACTCTGAAGCTCACTCCCATCCACGACCCTCAAAGAGCCATGTCTTGGCAGGTACAGTGAGTCTCAGGGCTTCTAAGCTCATGACCTCTGCCTTTCTATCAGACAACTGGCCATACCCTGAGCACACCTGGCTGGGCTCCCCTTACCCTGGGCCATGATCTTCATAGTCAACTAAAACTCCCCCCCCCAAAAAAGGAGAGGCCCTGTGTGCACTGGTCTTAAGTGCCTCAGGGTCAGCTACAAGGGGTCACTCATAATTTATTTATTTAATAACAGATAAAGTTCTCAAGATGGACAATAATCAGGTTCTTGACAAATTAGGTCAGAGTCAAGGTTATGCCTAGAGTAAGACCTCTCCCCCTACGTCCATTTGAGTGTGCTTCCCTTAGGGGGAGGGCAGTGTTGAGGGACAGTTGGCATGGACAGAGTCACACAGACAAGCAACATGTCACATGTGTACATGTCACTTGTTACATGTGCTGCCCAGGGGTCAGAGCCTGGAGTGACAGCTAAAGGAAACTCAGTTCAGCTGGGCTGTGGAGGTCACTGAACTGCCGGTCCCGACAGAGTCTGGCTAATAGGAAAGGCAAAAAAAAAATGTTGAATGAATAAATGAATGAATGAGGAGGGGGCAGGTGCTGCACTGGAGCTCAGGAGACCTGACTCTGGCTAAGGCTGTTCCTTGTTCAGCAGTGGGCGCTTCAAAACAGGTCTCCCCGCCCATGGGAGCCCTTCCTCTCCCATATTCCAGCACTCAGGACTCATCTCCATAGGAGAGATAAGTAACAGTACCTTCCCTAGAGGGCGCTGTGACGAATACCCTGTTGATACGTGCACAGTGAGTTTTAGAGTGTGCTGCTACTGTCATGGTTCAAGGTTGTCAGGAGCTCCCAAGGATGTAAATCATGCCAAGATTTTGCTACAGGAAAATGTTAATCAGTGAAAAGGGAGAAAGAGGTCTACAGTTTGGCTTTTAGCAGAAGGGGAAGGATGAGAAGGACATTTTTCTCTAAGAGTGTCCTCATACATGACACTGTAACTCTGGATGACAGTTCTCTTGGCGTTTTTAAAAGGACTTTGTGGGTTTTTGTTTTTTGGGGTTTTTGAGACAGAGTCTTACTCTGTCACCCTCAGTAGAGTACTGATACTTCATCATAGCTCGCAGCAACCTCAAACTCCTGGGCCCAAGACATCCTCCTGCCTCAGCCTCCTCCCAAGTAGCTGGAACTACAGGCACCCGCCACAACACCAGGCTATTTCTAGAGATGGGGTGTCATTCTTGCTCAGGCTGATCTCAAACTCCTGAGCTCAAGTAATCCACCTGCCTTGGCTTCCCAGAGTGCAGGAATTATAGGCGTGAGCCACTGCACCTGGCCTGACTTCGTGTTTTTGAATCACAGCCACTTGTTTTCAAAGTGTGAAATGAAGTTTATTGAGAAAGAGAAAGAGAGGTTTTACAGAGTATGAGCAAGATCCAAGCTTACAGAGTGAGAAGGTTTACAAAGCAAAATACTTTTGCCATACACAGTGATGGGCCCCCATTGTCACGACAAGAAAGGTCACCACTTGTTCTTTTTTAAGGACAATCCCCAAAGTCCTGAAGATATACTGTGTCCACTGTGGGGTTAACTTGGTGCCTTTCCCAGCATATTTGCATTTTTACAGCGAGCCCAGAAGAGCAAATATCCCTTAAGACTGTAAGGACTGGCATTGTGGTGGGCGCCTGTGGCCTGTGGTCCCAGCTACTTGGGAGGCTGAGGCAGGAAACTCACTTGAGCCCAGGAGTTGGAGGTTGCTGTGAGCTGTGCTGCCACACACTCCACCTAGGGGGACAGCTTGAGGCTCTGTCTCAAAAAAAAAAAAAAAAAAAAGACTGTAAGGACTACATCCCTGTTGGTGTCATTTCAAGGATCACTGTGGGATCAGGGGCAATATTTTTATATTAGGTAAAGAACTGGCCAAGAACCCTAAATCCTACCACGCTGGTGGCCACTTATCCCACAAGGTTGTTCTAGAAAGTTCAGGAATGTCTCTGGGCTATTCGGCCATCCCTGAAGGCTGCACATCTCTCTCCCAGGTTCACAGTTCCTGGGCTGAGGACGGGGAGAGAATATGAGTTTTGCGTCAGGTCAGTCAGCGAGGCCGGGGTAGGCGAGAGCTCAGCCGCCACCGAACCCATCAGGGTGAAACAGGCCCTGGGTAAGTGCGAGAGCAGGGCGTGGGGGACTCGTGACCATGTCCTAAAGGGTCTAATCCCAGGGTCCAATTGGGACGTAAGCCCTCGGAAGGGAACTGGAGCTGGGGCTAAGCACCCTTTCCTTTCAGAAGAAGAAACAGTAGCTTAAGGCCTTGGGATGAGGCCTGATCAGCTCCAGGGGGTGGGGAGGCTCCTGGGCCCAGAAACTTGAGGCCCAGGTGACCAACAGGGGGGCAGATGCTGCTGGCCCAGGGAGCAACCCCCGGAGCAGGGTGGGCACCCACTAGGGAAGGCTGCTTGGCTTTCTTAGTTCCCACTGCCCAATCCAGCCACCCCAGAGGGCAGCTGTCCTCACCTCCCTGCCTCCTCACAGCTACCCCATCTGCCCCATACGACTTTGCCCTCCTGAACTGCGGGAAGAATGAAATGGTCATTGGGTGGAAACCCCCCAGGCGTCGTGGAGGTGGCAAGATCCTGGGCTACTTCCTGGACCAGCACGACTCTGAGGAGCCGGACTGGCACGCGGTCAACCAGCAGCCTGTCCCCTCCCGGGTCTGCAAGGCAAGGCTGGGCCGGGAGACGTGCAAGACTGAGGCTGAACCTGAAGGGCCCTGGAGTTCCCTGCCTTGGTCATCCCACTCTCTCTCCAGGGAGGCCCCACTATGGATAACCCTGTCAAAGGCCCCTCAGACCTCCTGCTGGGTTTGCTCCCCGCCATTGCCCCACCTCTCTGCCCCCCAGCTCCACCTCATGGTCCATGTTTTTGCTCTTGAAGGTCAGTGATCTTCGAGAAGGCCACTTCTATGAGTTCCGTGCCAAGGCTGTAAACTGGGCGGGTGTTGGCGAGCTGTCAGCACCCAGCAGTCTGTTTGAGTGCAAGGAGTGGACGATGCCCCAGCCAGGTGAGAAGCCTGAGGCCTGGAGTCCGGTGCCGGCCTGCACTCCCTCCCCAAACCTAACCAACGTCTGAATATCGCTGTGCCGCTGGTGCACGGAGGCCTGCTCTGACATCCCAGGCCCCAGGGCCTTCCACAAAGGAACCCTGCAATCCCTGACACGGACTGAGTCCTAACCCTGCCTTAGACCCCTGACCTGGGCCATCATACAAACTGTTCCTCGACTCGACACAATCTCTGATCTCTGCTTCTGGACACAGACTAACAGATTGGTGCTGGTTTGCCTGGGCCATTCCCCATTTCCTAAGGAGCCCATTAGTCCTGGACAAATAGGAAAGGCTGACCACCCTCCACATTCCTACCAGAACTCTGTAAGCTGCTTACAAATGAGCCCGTCCCCTCCTGCCTAGGAAGGAACAGCCACAACCTTCCATCACTCTGTCTAGCTCAGTCGTGTTTTCTACACAAACACTTTACCTGAGTATAACTGATAATGACAGTGCATGATGCTTCCAATAACAATTATAATCAGCTAATATTTAGGTACTGACTATATACCAGACACTTTTGACACATTATCTCACCGATGTTCCCAGCAGTACTATAAGATCTGCCATTATCCCCATTTTACAGATGAGGAGACAGGAGCCCCAAGGTTGAGTAACTTGCCCAGAGTCCCCATACCTGGAAAGGGTGGAGCTGCAATAGTCTGGCAGTCTGACTCTGGAGGTCACACCCTAAATGCTAACACTAAACACTGAAATAGTGAAGACTTTAGAAGGATTAATGCTGTCTGGGGTAGGGCTAGGCAAAGTCGGGGAAGCTCCTGGGAAGAGGGGATGCTAAGCACGTTTCGAAGCGTTAACCCTAATCAAGCCCAGAGCCGAGCTTTTTCAGGTACCCCCTACACCCAGAACAGGCACTTTCAGGCTTGAGTGACATGCTTGCTGACAGACCACTTGCCTCACTGTCCCTCTGTCTGAATGGCCAGCTGGCTGGCTGGTTGCCTGGGTGCTAACTCCTGCATCTCTGCCTATCTCTCATCTCCCATAGGTCCCCCATATGATATGCAGGCAACCGAGGTGCGGGCCACCTCCCTGATGCTACAGTGGGAGCCCCCACTCTACATGGGGGCTGGGCCGATCACAGGTTACCACATCAGCTTCCAAGAGGAAGGCTCTGAGCAGTGGAAGCCGGTCACTTCAGACCCCATCTCTGGCACCCACCTACGGGTAAGTTCCTGCCCCTTTGTCTTCTGGCCGGCCCTGAGCTTTCCCTGCCACAGAACATAGCAGAACCACAGAACATCAGAGTTGGAACGACCCTCAGAGATTGCTACTCTCACTTAATGGAGACAGAGGACAAGAGAGGGAGAGTGACTTACCTACAGTCACACAGCAAGTTGGTAGTAGGTCAGGCCGTCTGGTGGCCTTAACTTGCTCCACACTAGGCAGACTTCTCCCTAAAAATTCACTTGGTGAGCTCGGCACCTGTGGCTCAATTGGCTAAGGCGCCAGCCACGTACACCTGAGATGGCGGGTTTGAATCCCCAACCTGGGCCCGCCAAACAACAATGATGGCTGCAACCAAAAAATGGCTGGGCATTGTGGCGGGTGCCTGTGGTCCCAGCTGCTTGGGAGGGGGAGGCAGGAGACTCGCTTGAGCCCAGGAGTTGGAGGTTGCTATGAGTTGTGATGCCATGGCACTCTACCCAGGGGGATAGCTTGAGGCTCCGTCTCAAAAAAAAAAAAAAAAAACTCATTTGGTGGGTAGTACCTGTAGCTCAAGGAGTAGGGTACCGGCTCCATATACCAGGGGTGGTGGGTTCAAACCCGGCCCCAGCCAAAAAAACTCACTTGGTAATCATCCAGGTATATGAACATTTACATGTGCATATCTGTGAACCAGGAATTGTCCTTCTAGAATTGAATCATAGAAAAATAATCAGGCAAATGTGGAAAGATCAAAGGGTAGTGACACTCACTGTAGCATTGGTTATAATGGCAAAAGTCGAAAACAACTGAAGTGTCCATTAGTAGGGGGGTGGCTTAATCACCATGTATCCTTAAAGCGGACTTCCACGGCACCTAGTATTATCTAAAGAATAAGAGCGGTAGCTTAGTCCTGTAATCCCAAAACTCTCAGTCCAAGGCAGGAGGCTCGCTGGAGCCCAAGAGTTCAAGACCTTCCTGAGCAACATAGTGAGACCCTGACTCTGCAAAATATGGAAAAATTATCTGAGAACGGAGTAGTCCCAGCTACTTCAGCCTGGGTGACAGGGCAAGACCCTATTTCTACAAATAAATAAATAAATATATATAATGAGGTGGAACTACATGTATCTAGTAGCATAAAAATGTATCCA
This sequence comes from Galagoides demidoff, assembly GCA_963574575.1. Taxonomy (NCBI): domain Eukaryota; kingdom Metazoa; phylum Chordata; class Mammalia; order Primates; family Galagidae; genus Galagoides; species Galagoides demidoff. The sequence goes on from CAUYQV010077268.1 coordinate 26,479, forward strand.
TGACATGTAGTTAAGAAAAACAAAGCAGGATGTTTTTATGACAGAGAGCATAATTACATCTATCACATTACAGTAAGACACCTAGCAGAACCATGGTTTTATCCTCCTGTAGTGATGATGTAGAGAAAAGAACACAGAGTAAGGTAACAAAGACGACTCACAAGTATTTGTGCCAGTCCTAAAACAAAGACCTCTCTTGAGGCATTGTTAGGGAACACAAATTACTAACTTAGACAATCAGTCAGGACTACACCTTTCCACGGCCTCAGGCTACACATAGCTCCACACCCAGAGCTGTCTCACAGGGCCTCTTTGATTTAAGTCCTTACATCTGTAAGGACTAAGGATGATCCTGAGATGTGAATTAGGTTTCATTTTCTGCAGCTGTACAGAGAGAAGGACGATTTCCTCCAGGCTGTTTTCCTGAGGTGTCTTTCCCCAGCAGGCACGGGGTGAGGGGGGGTGTGTGTGTACAGTTTTGGAGATCACTCATTTGAATTCCCTTAGTGAGCACCAGGAGGGAAGAAGGCAGGCTCAAAACAATATGGATAGATATTGAGATGAGATACTGGCGGGCGCACACTCTGTGAGGCCAAGGCAGGTGGATTGTTTGAGTTCACAGGTTCAAAACCAACCTGAGCAAGAGCAAGAAGTGAGATCTGGTCTCTAATTAAAATAGAAAAACTGAGGCAAGAGGATGGCTTACGCCGAGTTGGAGGTTGCTGTGAGCTATGACGCTATGGCACTCTCTACCTGGGGTGACAGCTTGAGACTCTGTCTCACACACAAAAAAAGAATGAGATACTAAAAAATAGAATATGACACATACCACATTTCTGTGCGTTTAAAAGTCTAAAAGGATTTTTCCAAATTGTTCATTATGGTCATCTCTGGGGGTAGGACTGCCGAAGGAGTTTAATTCTTCGTTTTACATTCTTCTCTATTGCTTTTAAGTTTTTTCCAACAAGCCTGCGTTACTTTTATAACCAGAAAAAAAAAAATACCTTCATTTTGTAAAAGTGAAATGATATTTAAGGCAGAATGAAGGAGGATGTGTCTCGACCCCTGGAATCCTCTGAGATCTGCAAAGCTCTCACCTGCATGGATGGTCTCTCGATCTCAGCACATAAGTTGATCCCTGGCCAGGGCAGGACAGACTCGGGGACTTGTAGACAGCTGCTACATAAGGATGGCTGACCATCGTTCACTCACTCGGGCATTCACTAAGCACTTTTTTTTTTTTGATACAGTCTCACTTTGTCACCCTCTTTCAAGTGCGATGATATCATAGCTCACAGCAACCTCAAACTCCTGGGTTCAAGTGATCCTCTTGCCTCAGCCTCTCAACTAGCTAGGACTACAGGCATCTACCACAATACCTGGCTATTTTTAGAGACAGGGTCTCACTCTTGCTCAGGCTGGTCTCAAACTCATGAGCTTAGGCAATCCACCTGCCTCGTCCTCCCAGAATGCTGGGATTACAGGCACAAGCCACCGTAACCAGCCTCACTAAACACATCTTGATGTCTACTCAGTGCCAGGTCTGGACGAGGTCCTAGATATGAAAAGCTAAGTAAGTCCCAGTTGTTGGGTAACAGGTAATTACAATATCATGTAATAAATGCTACAACTGAGGGGGCAGGGTTTGAGGAATTCTGGGAGCTCAAAAAGACAGGTCAGAGATGCTCCCTGGAACCTTGCTTCTGCCTGAGCTGAGCAGTAAAGGGCAAGTTGGAATCAGCTAGACCAGGAGGGAAGGGCCCTCCAGACTCAGCAAGGGCAAAGGCAGAGACCAATGATGTTAGGAACATGGGCCTGGGCTCGGCGCCTGTGGCTCAATCAGCTAAGGCGCCAGCCACGTACACCTAAGGTGGCGGGTTCGAATCCCCAGCCCGGGCCCGCCAAACAACAATGATGGCTGCAACCAAAAAATGGCCGGGCACTGTGGCGGGCACCTGTGGTCCCAGCTACTTGGGAGGCGGAGGCAGGAGACTCGCTTGAGCCCAGGAGTTGGAGGTTGCTATGAGCTGTGATGCCATGGCACTCTAC
>CAUYQV010077278.1:0-16102 GCA_963574575.1 Galagoides demidoff
TGTGGTCCCAGCTACTTGGGAGGCAGAGGCAGGAGACTCGCTTGAGCCCAGGAGTTGGAGGTTGCTATGAGCTGTGATGCCGTGGCACTCTACCCAGGGGGATAGCTTGAGGCTCCGTCTCAAAAAAAAAAAAAAAAAAAAGAAACCATTTAAATATAGAATTTCAATAGGATTAATTTTACAAAAAATCATTTTAGAATATTCCTATGTCTTCATTCCTCCTGTACACTGAGTAATAGCTGTAGAAAATGAGAGAAATGTGAAAGAATTTCAAAATGTGTAAAAATTGTAATACATTTATATTAATATGTAATATAAACATTGAAATTTTAGTGGACTTTGTACTTTTTTTTTGTAGAGTCAGAGTTTCACTTTATTGCCCTTGGTAACGTGCTGTGGCATCACACAGCTCACAGCAAACTCCAACTCCTGGGGTTAGGTGATTCTCTTGCTTCAGCCTCCCAAGAAGCTGGGACTACAGGCACCCACCACAATGCCTGGCTATTTTTTTGTTGTAATTTGGCCCAGGTCGGGTTTGAACCCACCACCCTCAGTATATGGGGCTGGCGCCCTGCCCACTGAGCCACAGGTGCCACCCACACTTTGCACTTCTTAAATTATTTGACATATAGAAACAAATTTGAGTGTCACATGACCATTATGTATACGTATCAAGTGCTGTGACCTCAGTTGTGTCCCCAGCACATTCATGTGGTAAAGCCCTTAGATCCCAATGTGGCTGACTTCAGAGTTAGGGGCTTCAGAAGTCATTAAAGTTAAGTCAGGTCATAAAGATGGGCCCTTATCCAAGAAGACTGGTGTCCTTATAAAACAAAAAAGAGATGCCAGAAACTCTCTCTCTGCATGTCCGCACAGAGAGGGCACGTGAGGACACTGAGAGCCAGAAAGAAAGTTCTCACCAGAAACTGAATTTACCAGCACCTTGATCATAGACTTATCTAGCCTTCGTAGTTGCCAGAAAATAAATGTCTTCTGTTTAATCTACTCAGTAAGTGGTATTTCGTTAGGGCTGCCCCAGCTAATATACATAGTCATTGCTCTCTTTTCCTGCTGAAAATGTAAAGGTCATAGAATTGATTGATCCTAATTCTTGGTTCATAAGTGCTATTTTCAATGTCACTACAACATCATCTTTATATATTTACTTGACTAGAGAACTGGAATATTGCCAATAATTTATCTCTCCTTAGCTCCTCCTTACCTATATTGTGTCCCAACATTCAGATAATGGTAGATAGAAAATTTCAGACAGAAAATTCCCTTGCATTTTCTTTTTTCTTATGCTTTTTTTTTTTTTTAGTTTTGTCAGCAAATTATATACTACTAAGTTTTATTTTACTACATGTTAACTCACTAGTCTTTCGGTCTTTGATATTTTCCTAAGTTTCATTCATGCTATTGCTTGTAACTAGAGTTCACTTTCATCACTTTATAATAATCAATTTGGTAAACGTGCCACATGTAGTAGTGTCTTTACTGCCTGTGAAAACTTACCTTGTTCTCAGCATTTTGCTATAATGAACAATGGAGCTGTGGACATGTTTGTACCACTGTTTGTACACGCGCCAAAGTTTGTTAGAAATATTCTTCTAAGTTACATTGAAATGTTGTAAGTTTTAGAAACATTAAGTTTTACAAGATAATACTAAATTATTTTCTAAGGTGTACCCTAGCATCACCACCAGTAAAGCAAATGAGAGCTTGTGAATATAAAATTTTCCAGCACATGATATGGACAAACTTTTGATTTTACCCAACCATTTGGAAAACAAATGAAATCAAATCATATCTTTAATTTGGATTGCTCTGCTTATTAGTCAGTTTAAGCCTCTCTTCATATATATATTTATTGATCTTATGTATTTAATCTTTGATGATATGCTTTTTCATGTCTTTTGATCATTTTATTACCTGTTAAAATTTCTTCCTACTGATTTTAACGAGTTCTTTATGGATTCTTTATACTAAGCTACTGTCACTATATGTCAAGACATCACGAAGATTTTACCGTTTCACTTTTAGATTGTCTTTTGAATATAAATATAGAATGAAGAATACTACCCATATTATACAACCTCTACGTTCTCTCTCCATAAAAGAAAGGTGAAAAGTTTTGCTTTTGGAGTTTCTCTAGTTGTACTTTACAACACTGTTGATGTATCTCCATTTTGCAGCATTCTAGTAATTACATTTTATGTGGTAACAAAAAAATTAATATGTTTTGTATCATAACTATGTCTTTTATATATGCTAAAGCCAAACTATAGACTTCATATTGTTAGAACAATGTGATTGAAATGTAAAATTAATGTACTAAAAAGGTTTATGACTTTGTCCTGTGGTACAGGAGATACTTACAGCTTTAAGACTGTTCTCTCCTCCCACATATGAAATGGTGCTCCAGAGTACAACCAGAGCAGTTTAAATACCTGCATAACAACTTCTCCTGACTCTCTCTTATTAACAGAATCCATATATATCCTGGCCCTCTTAGGAACATATTTTTCATTATTATAATATGCAATTATTGAACAACAGGAGCAAAAGAGGTATGTTACAGGCGGAGACTACCATTTGAGGCCTGAAAGTTCTTAACTTCAGTCAACTCAATTCATCTAATTAGTGGGAAAAAATTTCAGACAAATTTATTTTTTCTTTCCAAGATCCATTCATGATTATGGGGCTAAACTCTTCATTTACCAAACAGCTTTAGAGAATTAATAGTGCTCTACTTGAAATTTTCATTCACCATTGAATTTACAAAGTTCAGTCACTTTCTGGTCCTGTGACAAAATCATTTTAGCAAATATTTTTTACCTTCAAGAATCTTATTTTGTTTGCTTTGTGGTTAGCCAGACAAGAGTCTCTTAATTATTCCATAATCATAATAGTTTTAAAGTTATAGAATTTTTTTAAATACTCTTAAAACTAACTGAGTTATTTTAAGTGATTAGTTAGTAAAATGAACAATGGGTATAATATTTGAAAAAAGAATAAACTTTTCACTTGTCTATATTATGCTGTTGTAAAAACAACCTTAAAAGCTGACAGAATTATTTATAATATTTCTGCTTTCATAATCCTTCTGTAGAAAAATCCTCTGTACTTGCTTCTCAAAGACTTAGTGGAAGTGATTATACAGAGCTTTGGGCAGAATTCACTCTGAAATTAGTTAAATGAAGTCACTAGTGAGAATAGGATATATTCTGCCATTACTACACATTCTTACTTGATGTGCTTGTACAAAACTCCTACTAAACATAATTATTAAGAAGGCTCTCTTCTGACATTTGAGATATTTAGAAAGTAACTGAAATTGTGAAAAGAACAGGATTTGGTAGAACTTGGAAGTGAGATCACTGAAATGAACAAGCTGCATGTATTCTGACATGGCCAAAATAAATGTGCAGTTTTTATATAAAACATCAACCAACAATTACAATTGTCTCTCTTCCATATATAATTGTTTAATTTTCTGTTCTCGGTGATGTATATTTATTCCTTGCTTAACACCTAAAAAATCCTAAGAATCTGGGACGCTTTATGTAGTCATAGTTTTCAGAACACAAAACAGGAAACTATCTCAAATGCTCTCAGTGGATCCATCTTTGTGTTCCTAACACAATGCCTGGAAAATCCACCTGCTGGAAGTCGGGTGGTGCATGCAAAGGGATGTCATGGTAATTTGAAAACTGTTGAATACAGAACAGAGGCTTTTCCTGCCCTCAAGCTCACCACACTGGTTTGTTTGGCTCATTACATGCCAAAACTTTTGATTGATGTGCTCACTTCAGTCACGGGTAATTTTAACTCATATATTAAGTAGCTTCGGCTTCCATTCCATTATAGTTCCTTGCATGGGGCAAATCAGAGCTTGAGGCTTGTCTGTATTGGGCTGACCTAGAGCCATAGTGTGCTTTTGTTTGGATTTAAGTAGGAGGCAAGCTAATATTTCAAAACTAGCAAACTTGTACAATCTCTGCTTTTCTTAATTGTAGGGATCCCTGTGGTAAAGAGCTTTTTATTGCTACCACATAGCTCTCTAGGAGCCCCAGAGAAGGCAGAGATGTTGTTAAAGGCTTTCTAAAGACATAAGAATTCTTTTCAAATGTAGGAGCTGTAAGTGGATTAATACAATATAACCAGCTCTGGCAGCATTTTTACCCCTCTTATTTGTTTGTCTTTGTGGAAATCATGGTTTCCTAATAGTAAATTTTGATTGTATAGCTCAGTATCTGCAGCAAATTTGGGGGCTGAGCACACTTTATTACCATTTAAGAGTCTTCATTCTGTACAGAACACTGACTTTTAAAGGATTACCACATAAATAGTAGCTAATGATTTATTTTGTTAAATTTTAGGTTCAGTATTATTTCACATCATTCTATAAGGAAATTAATATAAAAATAAATCATTCTTATCAGTAACTCCAACGATTTTTGGAAATGTTACCTACTAACTGTGAATAGCAGAATTTAAATTAGAAGTTAAACCAAACTAGCCAACTAAACAACTAAACTTTAACAATAGTTTTCTGAAATAAAATTAATATTATTATCATTATTATGATAGCACAAAGATATGATTTATATTGGAACACTTGCTTCCAAAAGATCATGAAGAATCTTTCCAGAATGAAAATTAGATTTTTTTAAAGGTTCAATCCCTCTTCTTTTTGTAAATTCTTAAAAATGTGAGATCTGTTTAAATAAACCAAAAATTGCAGAAAATACTTCAAACTTGGGAAAACTATATAATCCAGGTTATAATCAACAAATATCTAACTTGTCCATTAAAAGGGTCTATATTTTATAAATTACCTGCAGAAAAGAAACATGTTTAGGCAAAAAACACTAACTCAGTGGCACATAAGAAATATCTTTGAATGCTCTTTTTCTGGCACTAATGGATACAAGTGCAGATGCCAACCCAAAACCTCCGTGTCGAATCCCATTCTGTTTGAACCAAATAAAATGAAATTGCCCATGGAATGCAAGGTTGTAAATATTGCATTATTTTAACTCTTGGAATCCTCAAGTCTGAGCAGTACAATCAAAGTTATAAGAGGTGTGGAAATTGCCTACTTTTAGATGCCAGTCTGGAGAAACCAGGCAAAATGATTGTTTTTCTGAGAGTTGGGCAATTATATATTTATTTATATTCGAGTCTATATTACTCAGAAAAGTATTAATTTAGACTTTTAAACAATTTTCTTTATTTTTACAATTCTATCTGTAAAGAAAAATTAGTTCTAAAGAGGCTACCAAACTAAGGATCATGGACTGAATCCGGCTTGCTGCCTATGTTTATAAATAAAGTTTTATTTGAACATAGCTATGCCCATTTATTTTCATACTGCCTATAGCTCCTTTTATGCTACAAATATGGAGTTGAGTATTTAAGATAGAGACTGTATAGCGGTGAAAGCCTGAAATGTTTACCACGTGTCCCTTTACAAAATATGTCTACCAGCACTTCATTTAGAATCAATGTTTTATGTTAAAAAAACATTAATTATAAAATTTTAATATTTAAACATTTTCAAATAAACAGCTTAAGGGAAAATATGATAAAACAATTGAAAGCTTGTTCCTGTCCTTATTATAACAGTACAATATCATGTTATATTCAATACAGTTACTATTATATAAACACACCAGTTATTCACAGCTCTCAAAGGAATAAAAAAGGTTATATATTAAATACAAATTCCAAGAACTGTATGTATATATTTATTCATATATTTCTTCAGTTATGTTATGGTGGAGAGAAATTTTTTTTTAATTTCCATTTCTTAGTCATTAGCTTTCTTTAGCAAAATGACTCAACCTTTATTTCTGTTTTTGTTTTGTTTTGTTTTGCTTTTGAGGTTTTATGATAAAATCTAATTTTCCAATGAAGGAGCACAAATTATAAAAGGACCACAGTTTTCCCTCTAATAAAGCACAGCAGCTAAGAAACAGAAAAGACCCATGTGAGGTGCTCATCAGCTCAAGGGTGGCCGAGCAAGAGATGGTATTGGTGAAGGGCAACTCCACCAGCCCCCGATGAAAGCCATCAACCAGGCCCCCAGTGCCTTTTTGTGTCTCCAAGTCAAAGGGGATGGCAAACTTTCCTTAAATACACTCAATGCTTGATGACTCTTGCTAAGAATTTGATATTTGTATTTTATATCCTCATAGTAACCGAGAGTGAAGATTCTGGAGATAAATGAGAATACAGAAGTATCAAAAAACATAACTGGGATAATGAGTTTGAGCATCAATCAGTAGGGCAGGATGCCCCGAGGGGGGGGAAACTTGTGAGGTTTGGCTGTATTTAACTGAGCTCCTTAGTTCTATCCTTGTGTTTTCTGGTTACTGCTTTTAGATTTTTCTTCAAGACCTTGTTGGTCAAGCACCTTATTAGTGCTTCTAAAAAACGATACTGTAGGGATCATCTAAGGATTATGTTAAACTATAGATTCGGATTCAGTGGCTCTGTGCCGAGGCCTAATATTCTGTATTTTTAGCAAGATCCTAGGTGACTCTGATCCTGATGGTGTCAGAATACTCTCTTAATAGCAGGACCTTAGATGTCACCAATGGAGACTAAAAATCAGGGTATTTGGGGGGAAAAAAGCATTTTCCTGAGTAGATCTTTGTTGTTATTTTATTACTCTTGTGTAAACAACTCAAAGAATAACAGCTGCCAAAATTTAGTCCAAAATAACTTGTCCACAATTATTCTTAGTAGGGAAAACTATTTTCCTATACATAAAAATATCCTTCCATGTCCGCAAATAACTGCTCTATTTTAGTTTTTAAATATTTGTGAATTGCAACAAATCTAAATATGTATTTAAGAGTACTCTTAATAAATATAGATAAGAAACGTGTTTTCAGTATCTCTTTAAATAAGTTTTATAGTTTTTATATTCTTCATAAAAATATGACTGATTTTAAATATCTCCCTTGCTCATGGGAGCAAAATATCACATCCAGCTGTTTCTTATATTTCCATTTGCTCATATCTGTAGTCAGGTATACGTAGCTGACGTACCGTGATTACATTATTCTCAGGAGTTCACTGTGTAATAGCTAAAAGAAAATCTGGTCCTTAAAAAATAAATGGATTTAAATAAACAGATCTAAGTAAATAAATAATAAATCAAAATCAACAGATCTAAAAGAATAACATACCTAAATAAGCAAATGTAAATATCCTTTACAGTTTAAGATGACTAAAGAATATTAAAATTTTATAGGTTATGTTTTCTAAACTTTTAAAAAATTAAACCTTAATACAGAAATAGAAATCTTACATTTAAAATTTGGCTTTTAATCATACATTTCAAAAGGATGACATGATTTATAGTGGTGAAATAAAACTATACCTGGGAAACACACATTCTGCTGAAGATACCCCTTGGTCGTGTTGGCTTCTAAGAGCGCCAGACGTTATTAGAAATTCATTCCATAAATTCAAAGAAGAAGAAAATTATGATTGTCAATTTTAAATATTAATAATTTCCATGGAGTATCACCAAATCCATAAAGCAATACAAATTATATGGAAGGGAAATGGCAATAGAATTTCAAGAAATTTCACTATAAATTTTATTGAACTTCCTCAAAGGGATAAGTAAGAGATAAAGAACACTATTAAATTTCACAGGAGGAAGTAAGAAATCCACTTAGCCTGTTGCTAATCTTGTAAAATTCTTCTAGTGAACACTGATAAAGATATAAAATCTGGGATTATCTGATAGTCTTTCTTCTGCTCTTCTTACATTCTCCTTACTGATTTAAACCCTATCGATGTTGGAATGTCTGGAAATACAACTAGAGAAAAATTATTCCAGACCCAGAGCCCCTTTGACATTCAAAAACAACATTGTGCGGTCTTCATATGGTCTCTAATACCACATGACAACAAGTTATTTCCCCAATAAATACATTGAAAGAGAATGGAAACAAAGAAAGTAATCCACTTGAAGTACCAGTGATTCTGCATGTGCACGGTTAGAATAAATTAAATACCTTTTAAAATAAAGTTTGACATTTAAAACTTTTAATGCTTAATTAAAGAAATAAGTAGAAACTGACCTGTATATTTAACTTGTTCAGAATTTCTGTTCTCTAGCAAAACAATGTATTCCTTACATCTATCAATTTTTTCTGAACACTGTTAGATATTTTCATTCATATATGAAATATATGTCATGTATATATTATAGAAAATATTTATTAAATGATAATTATTTGCCTACCTGTACTCTTTATGTTATCCCACTATCATAAAGGCTATAGTCTTTAAGAGAGCAGCAATCAAATTAGTTATTTGTGAAATACACTAGAGTCAAATCATGCTCCTGCAAACAGATTAATTATATATATTCAACATTTCTTACCTACTTACAACATGATTGCTTATGTTTCCCAAATATCAACATTTTAAAAATGTCCTACTATTCTCTAATATCCCTCTTTTCCAATATTTGTAATTTCTTTAGAACTGTTTTCTTTCTTTTTCATGTTACCTCTATATCTAACCATATATTTTCCAGAAAATTAAGACATATGCAAAAAAGATACATATAGCTTTTTCTGAGTCAGTCAACTTTGCCACTTTCTTATAAAATCAATAAATTTGTCATTGAGACTTTGCCTCAAATATCAACTGAAAAGGTTCAGAAGGAGAGATATTAATGATACACTTCTAGTAGGAAGGAAAAACATTTTACTTGGTCCTAAAATATATTCATAACCTCCAAATGTATGTGATTATTTTAATTGGGACTGTATCCTTTAGAGATAAACTGCAAAAAGTCTCCAGGTAGCTCTATCCAAACCAGTTGAATTAATCTTTACAATCAGCCAATTCGAAAGGAAGCAAGCAAAAGAGAGAGGTTTCTAATAATAGGTTGTATAGTTTCTTTGGAAGCTTTTGCTTTAATTTCTCCAGATGACAACAGATCTCTTTAGAATCAAAATGTAATGCACACGTCAGAGAGATTGATAGTGTTAGGGACGGACAGCGCGTGGAGCTAAGCCCCTGGAAACATCCCATGGGCATCTGCGCCTGGATGTTTTATTTTTGTTGTTGTTGTCAGTGTTGTTTTCCCTTTTTCTGCTGCTCTTTCTGTTCACTTCAGTTAATAAGGAACTGTTTGCATCTTGACTTTGGCTCTGTTTTTTTTTACAGACAACTAAAGTGGCTCTTCTTTTTATAGACAACTAAAGTGTATTTTTTTTTGTTACAACAGAATTAATCACTATTGTAAATGTTTTTCCCACACCTCTTTGTGAGGTGGGATACGTTTTCTTTTTTTTCCTACACGTTGTTTGCTGGGTGGTTCGTTACTTAACTTCCAAACAAGAGATCGTAACTTTCATCTCCAAGTTACTTTTGAAATGCATTGTCCTGGAAACATACTCTTTTCAACAACTTTCGACGTTGTTCTTCCAGGCAGTATCCTGCTGGAAAAAAAAAAAAAAAACATTAAGAAAGTTTATTTTTGACAGAATTCCTTTGAGAAATCTGCCCAGATAGTTTCATATGCAAAGAAAGCCAAGGAGATGCTCTGACTTGTCGGGGAGAGCTGTCTACTGGCAGCACAGTGCCCCCTAAAGTTGCTCTCGAAAGAAAATGCCACAGCTTCTGACAATGAATTATATATTACTTAATAAATTATCACCTCTTGCCTTCGTTTCACCAAATAAATCTCCCATAAAAATAGCACAATTAATAATAGAAAACTATAGATTTTTCAAATTTCGATGATTAATTTAATCACAAATAAAAATGTCCTTTTTATCTGTTTATATTCTATGCCATTTTAAGTAACAGTAATAAAGTGAAATATGATAATGAATGATGACTCAATTAAATATTTATTTTGGTTGCAGAATATGCCGTGCCCATAGCAGGTATTATAATAAGTGGAATCTGTATAGAAAATATTTACTATACAGAGGGCAGATCATTTTCAGTATATAAGGTTGGATTTACAAAAGATAAAACAATGTCTGTGTCTCAGAGAAGTAACCAAACAATTAGGGGAAAGTGTTCAAAGGAAATAGACACAAGATGTATTGATAAATTATGTCTTTATACTACATTGCATATGTTTGTAATTTACTTTAAAGTATGCTAGACAAGTGAAATATTTCACTGATGCTATGAGAGTGAGAATAAGCTCAGCTTGATCACTCAAAACAAGCCATCCAAGACTTTTTTTTCTTATAAAGCAATTTACTTTATAAGGAAAATTGCCCTTCAACCTCCTCTCTTTTTAACACAAATAATTAATTTTTTATCAATTCCCAAATATATTGCTAAAATAACAGACTGTCTTAAAGATGTCGCAATATACAGTGTACATACGTATATAAGTGTGTGTGTCTGTGTGTATTTACATAAGTTCTTTAACTCTAATTTTTCTTCTTCTGCTAGAGCCTCAGGTGTAGTCTCAATGCTGGGTATGTAAAATGGGAACAGGTATTTTATGTATTATTATTATTATTATAGGGGCCATTCCTGTCACATTACCTCCTTGGTTTAGGATTTGAAGTAACTTGACAAGATTGGAGGAGTGAAATTGGAAATAATCCCTCCAATGAAATTTCTAATCTTTCCTGCAATTAGAACTTTATTCAGTAATAATCATTTGGTCACAAATAATAAACATTTGGTCACAAACCATAAAAACAAGAAGTTATGTACTGGAGGAAATAAGGAATATATCCAAGCCGGAGTGATTTAGCTATAATATCGTTACAATGTGTTGTCTGCTGGAGAGGGAGTATGAACAGTGCTAATCCACGCACTGTACCATCCCCGGGTCAGTTTATAACCAGGAGAACAGAGGAAGTCAGGGTTTTAAGCTCCACCTTTGCACATAGAGTATGCATCCTTTCCAGGCCCAAAAGAACCAAAACTCAGTTAATTTTGGAAAACCCAATGTTGTCCCAGTAAATTAGTCACAGGTCAGTCCTTACCTAGACCTAACCACTCAAACTTCCTTCTGAGTTTTGCCAATAATAAAAGGAAAACATTACTTCACTGAGCACTTAGCATCACTGTGATTCCACATACAACTTCATTTAATTCTCACAGTAACTTTGTGAATATTTACCATTATTTTTATTTTTTATAGTATGAGCAGTCTGAGGCTCATATAGTTTCTCTAAACTGTGCAATGTCAGGTTGCTAATAAATAGTAAAGTTAGAAATTTTTTTTTCTAACTTCAAAGATAATGTTCTTTCGACTTCTCAGAGGCCAGGGAACAGCTATAAAAGGTTTAGAATAATATAGACCTGTTGCCACTGAAGGGGAGTTCCCAATATCAGACCAACTTGTGTGCTGATGCCTTCTGAATACATCGGCTTTGCTTTGGCACTTCTGATAATTATATATCTCCATCATCATCTGGTCAACTCTTATCACCTGTTTAAGTGTAGTAATTTCTAGGGCTGCTTGTTGATTGTTTTAAACTTGTATAAGTTTGCTATCACATTTCATGTTTTTTTTCATTGTTTTTACTTATAGACACTTTTCTTAATACTTCAATTTTCACTAAAACATACCATATAGAGTGAAATATGTATGTAATGCTCAATTTTATAAGTTCAGTTTTTAAATGTACATAGTTCACATCACAGATAGTTGCTGAAAGTAAATCCTACAACAACATTAATTGAACTTCCTAGTCTGGTTTGACAATCCTACATGGGCATATATAATTTGTATGACCAAAACAGCATGTAAATAAGATCTTCACCATTTAATTGGAGTGGAAGAATTTTACTGAAGAAAAGTAAATTACAGAGCCATATATTTCATTTTCTCTCATAAGAAGGTCACCTTGAGAAATAGAAAAACTTCTTATCATTGATATGGTCCCTGAAGGCAGAAAGTACAGCTAAGAAAAAAAAAAAAAAAAACCCAGCACGGGAAAGTGTGCTCCTTTCCACTACTCCGAATGGCTGATGCCATTTCCTTTGATGTTTCCTGGACTTCTCCTGAAAGAAGTCTCCTGTCTGGCGCAGCCTTCCTGATTTCATTTTCCTTTCTTAGCCCCTGTCTCTGCAGCCTTGCATCCGGCCCACGCAGGGATGCAGTGTCCGCCCTCTAGCCTACTTTTCAGTTTTCCCTCAGATCTTTGATCTCTGGATTATTTACATTTGATGATTTCTTTCATGTTCAAAATAATTCTTCTGATCAGAGTGATTATAAACTAGCAATATTTTTTGAGCATCTTCCTTTTAATGAATATGTATATATTTTTCATTAACTGTTGCTAGTTTCAAAGAGAATATTTCCCAGGAGGTATATTAGAAATAATCTTACCAACAAAATATAAGAAGACAGAATGATTTTTAGAGACTGCAAAAAGCTCTGAAGCAAGGAATAAGTAAAGAGACCTTCTATCTTGAGAGCTAATTTGGGAAGCACTCTTAAATGTAAATTAAACACGTATAATATATGCGTAACAAGTCAATCAACCTGCGGTACTGAAATACTGGAGCAACTAGGCTTGGTAGATCCTAAAAATGAACCTTTTTTTGACGAGCCCTGTTTGCTATTTTCTTAGTTGAAAAGGAAATGACTCAGAACCTCTATAAGGTGACCCTTCAAGGGACTGGGACAAACTGCTCACTATAAGGAGGTAGTCGACATAAGTGGTGCCTGTCTGCTCCTTGAAAATTAGGTCAACTTAAGGAGGTGGTCAATGCAGGGAAGTGGTCAACTGTGGAGGTTCTATGGTATATACGTTTGTGTGCATGTGTGTGTTTATATGTGTGTGTCCATATGTGTATATATGTGTGTGTATGAGTGTGTATATATATATATATATATATATATATGTAATATATACGTATGGCTAAACATAACTGATGCTTCCAATTGTCCTAAATGAGATTTTTTTCTTCTTTGTTAGAAAACACACACAGACAAAGAAACCTCAGCCATGTAAAAATCTGATCGTACTTTTAACTATTGAAAATTTTAGATATCATACTTTCTTATTCAAACAAAAATGTTTTCTCCTCAAAAATTTTAGCCATGTAGAAAAGATCTTTAAGGCAAGATACTTTTAATCTAAAAGAATAAATACTAATTAAAGGATACACAACATTTCTCAAACATCATTTAAGAAATCTCGACCACTTTCAATATCAATAGAAAATGTTACTATTATCTTCTGACATATGTTGATTGCACCCATTTATTGCACACTAACTCAGTGTGTATTACTGAAATATACTATTTCTTTACATGCAAAATCTCTTGCCTATTTTGAGTCCTTAAAAAAAGTGTTTTTATTGAACACGTTATAATAATAATATAGAAGTTTAGATTATCTCAGTTCAAAACTGAAGGATTACATTTTTAAATATATTTCACTGTTTTTTAATCCACAATTTAAATGACTAGTATATTTTGCCAAAGCATTGTTAAATGAAGAGATGAAAACTACATCTGAACCTTGATAATAGGAGGTTAATTAAATTTGGGGATAAAATGGGCGGCACCTATGGCTCAAAGGAGTAGGGTGCTGTCCCCATATGCTGGAGGTGGTGCTTTCAAACCCAGCCTTGGCCAAAAACTGCAGGAAAAAAAAATTGGGGAGATAAACTAATGGGATAAAATTTGGATAAATGCTAGCAGATTTAACATGGTCAAGACCAATGTATTCTTTTACCAATGGGAAAAAAGTATGAAAAAACATGTATTTTAAGCTCAAGGAAACCAATCTAAAAATAAATATTATTTTTATTAATGACTGATTCATCTACATTTTCTTTAAGTTATGAAATTGCAAATACAGCATCAGCTAATTAAGGACTATCTGTCAAATAATCACTTAAGTAATTACTTATCACTACACTGAATTATTAATATCTTAGTGAAAGAGGAAAGGACATTCATTGAAATTTGGGATTTGTAATGTATCTGTTAATAATTTCACATTTTACAAGCACATATTCAGTAGTCCTGTGGTGAATGTGTCCGTGCTTAGTGGGCCACTGAACTCCGTGGGCACCTGCCCTGGTACACATGATGGAGTGCTGGTACACCCGGCAGGTGATCAGCCACTGGCAATATGATTCATTGTTAATTTTTCACCTTGGTCAGACACCTTTAAAATTAGTGAAATCTTCTCCTATAATTAGTTTCTATGAATAGTAATTCTCTATTAAAGGATAGTTTTCCCTTGAAATATTACTTCACATTTATTAAAAACATTCTCCTATCTTTTCAAAGTCTAATGTCTAGAACTACATTTGTTAAAAGGTGTTTCTTTCAGAACAGATATTTTCTGAATCTTTCTCCACTGCAGAGCAGATGCTGAATGTTAAAGTTGGACCTTCATTGCTTTATTTTCCATTTAAGTCTGCGTATATAAATTATACATACACAATTTTTGTATTTATAAGAATTTCTTTTGCTGGGTCCCTTTTGTTTGTATCATACTTAATACCTCCTCAGTCAATGGTTTTTATGACACTAATTTATTGTATAAAGAAATTGCTTTATAAAATCATGCAGACAAGAAGTAAAGTTAACATCTGTTATTGTTCCTTTTAAATTTTATTAGAATATATGTTTTCTTATTATGGCAAGCAAAATTAATCAGGTTATATACTTGCTTTATTAAGAGATTTTTGTTTTTGTTTGAGGGTTGTTTTTTTCTTTGAATTAGCATTTTTTTTACTTTTGACCTCAAAAAGGTAATAATGAAAATATTTTGAAAAAAGGAAAAAAAATTAAGCCTACAAACCTAAAATAAAAACAATTGTGTTTATATACAATTTTTCAAATATGAGATAGCTTTTTATAATCATTTTGTTCAAGCAATTATTTTCTTCTGTCACTTTTACATTGTTTAATATATATTTTCGTAAATTATATTGACCTCATTATATTTTTTTCTGAGACAGACTCTCTCTCTGCCACTCAGGTAGAGTGTAGTAGTGCAATCATGACTCACTCAACCACGAACACCTGGCCTCAAGTGATCTTCTGGCTTCAATGTCCCAAGTAGCTAAGGCTACAAGTAAGTGCAACTATTTTTTTTTTTTTATTTTTTGTAGAGATGGGGTCTTACCAGGTTGCTGAAGCTCATAAATTTAGTCTTAATAGCCATCTAATATTCCACAACCCTCATGCAATATAATTTATTGTTTTTTGGATATTTGGATTGTTTACATTTATTGAGTTATAACATCAGGGTTTTCTTTATTCCATAGTAATGAAGTAAATACATACAATAGTCTTTTATATGTCTTGAAATAATATTTATTTATCTTGAATAAATTCCATTAAGTGTCATACTTAGTCAATGAATATGATCTCTAAAAATATTTTTGGTACATTATTTCAAGCATGGATAATCTGTTTTATCAAATTGGTTACTTTGTTAGCGTTTAATATTCTGTTAATGTTTTTGGGCACTTAGAAACTTTAGGATAGTATCTGAAAACTCAATTTTTAATATAATTTATTATTTGCAGTAGTAACACTATTTTTAGCAGTCATTTACCATTAATAATTCTCTTTATTGTTCATATTAGTTGCTTTGCTATATGAGATAAAAGTATTTTTATATGTATTAAAATTATCTTTCTTCATAATTTTTAATAAAAATATTGATTTAATTTTTATGAAATTATTTTTTCATACAAAAAGTTTGAAATACAATCATATCTGTGCTTTTCTATGGGACATTTTTCGATCTCCATAAAGTCTCAAGTGTTATTTTTATGAACTGATAAATGTTCTATTTTTCTTGTTTTAGATTTTTTTGATATTATTACATGCAATTTATTAATTCATCTTGATTCTGTATTAATTTGTATGCCTTTATTTTAACTGTTTATAGGCATGTAACATTATATTATATAATCAGAAAAGAGTATTACGGTACTTCATCCAACTGAATGTCTGATTATGGTTTTAATCTTCCTAAGCTATTCAAAGGAAATATCTATTTCTCCAACCCTAGATGAAATGTTTTCCTTTTTACCTGCCCAGAAACTGATTTTATCAACATTTAAAAAAAGTTTTTTTGTGCTTCTTAATTAAGTAGAA